>CAXIVM010002617.1:0-13762 GCA_964035705.1 Porites rus | reverse complement strand
AAAACAAAGCGAATCCTTGTACAAGAGGGTGATGGTTTTATTCAAGACCTATTGGTACCTGCTGTTACAAGCCTAGGATTTTTGATGCTATAAAAGAGGAAACGAAACTATAAGTTACTCATTTGAAGCAACGGTCTGTCACGGGTACTCATCAAAATGAAGAGAAAGATAGATTTGGTTGAAGAAGAACACGAGAGTGAACATGAAGAAAGTGAAAGTTCTGGTGATGAAAGCGAGGGTGAAGAACCAAGAATAAAAGATGTTTTGAGTCATCTTTCCCGAGCAGTGTCGGAAAAGCGCGCTTCTGATTTGCTGCATAATATGGCCGCCTCCAAAGATATTCTTTCCTGGACTCCCAGCGGACAATTACTTCGAAATAAACGCACTATTCCCGTCACAAACATCGCCGAGCTAGTTGAGTATGTGTTACTCCCTCATAACAATGAGGTTACCAAGCCTCGTGCGCTAAATACGTTTCTAGATGGACTTGCAGAGTTAGGAATCGATAAAGGTTTAATCAAAAACAAAAGTTGTTAAGTGATTTAATAGAAAAGGAAAAAGGCTACCGATTTGTAGAAAATACTTCCGATAATGAGAGTAATAATGAGGAGAGTTCATCGGATATTGAAAATCAGGAGGAGGAGGAGGAAGTGGCTTCTGAGAATGGCGTTGAAACTGAAGGCACCCAAGAGAGCGACAACGACACTGAAAATGATAGTGAGGAAACAGAAAGAAGTAGCCTTGAAACGTCCACCACCTTTCACTCTAAAAGTCCCTGTGAACGTTGCGAAAACTCTAATGTGTATTCCACATTGATCATGAAATGTCCTAAATGCTTTTGGCACGATAACTACAAGATTTGTCCTATATGCGATCACCAGATCCCCGAGGAGAGAAAATACATCAAAGAGGGCTTTCTTCGGTGTCACGATTGTGGATTAATTACACACAAAAACGCCAAGACGTTGGAAACCAATTTTTATTCACCTTCTAAAGAGGAGAACGAAGAGGAGGTCTAATTTCCATCCCTTCCAAATCGCTGTTTATTTGACTCTTTTTGTCACTGGTTTTCAATAAAGTTTTTAAAACTGTATCTCATGTCTTGTCAATTTATTCGTCGCGTGTTTAAATTGATCCTTGTTAAGTTATCAATTGTTTGTGCCTTTACAATAATAAGTCAAGGTGCTCCCTTGGGTCTAGCTGTAGAGATGAACTAATTTGTATTCAGCTTTAGGCTTGTTAGCCCGCATAATTAACTGACTAACGCTAACGGCGCGTGAATTGACAAGACCATAAGCTCACCAAGCGCTGAGATTTCAATAGTTAGTCGTTTCCTCGAGATGGAACGGAGAAAACGCTTTCGTAATGGTGAGTCAAAATTGAAATAGAGAGTTTTCAGCTCCACTTTTTGTATGTGTGTATATCCGATTTTTAGCGCTAAATAAGAAGACATGTGTTGCTAGGCGATCGCACCTTCTTATTCCTATTTTTATAAATAGACTTTCCACTCATTAGGAACAAGAATGGGGTTTATTTAAGAACCAAAAGAGTTAAGGTTTACTTTAGAACCACCTGTTGTTTTCTATAGAATTTTCATACCCTGTGCAATACTTTCTACAGAGTCAAGTAAACAAAGACTGACATTTTTGCTTGATAGGCAGTTTTTCGCTTCGCTGAGCTTCGACCTCGTTTTCATGTTTTGCCCGAAAAATTAGTACGATTTCGCATTCGCTTAACCTCCTTTTCCCTTCTTTTGAAGTAAAGATTTTTTAGTTAACCTCCGTGTCTTGGTTTTGTTTATAACCGATTTTTAGTTAAAATAATTTAATGATTAAAGATTTTTAATTTAGTATAATCTGCAAAGATAACACTTAAAAATTTGCCCGCTTTTATTTTGAACACATGAGAGTTTCTACAATATCCAATCAGAAGACTATAGCAAACAATATCTAATCAGAAGACTGTAGCAAATAGCTAATTATATAAAAATCACTTTTCTGTTTATAGATTATAATCTCGACCTTTTCTGATGACGTCAACTCTAGGAAATTCTGACGTCACTTGCTCCTTGTCAGCTACAAATAAACTATGACATCATCCTATCTATATGACATGCATGACGTCAGCCAGCTAAAAATAAACTATGACATCATCCTATCTTAACGGCATGCGTGACGTCATGGGCATTAATTTAAACTATGACATTATCCTATCTTAATGAGATGCATGACGTCATCTGCGTTAATTTATTCCCCCGAAAGTTAATGGAATTCCCCCGCAAAGAAAAGGTTAATTCGGTGCCTTATCCACTACTGGGGAATTTCACTCTCTCTCCCTGCCCCTACCCCGTCACTTTTTTTGATCCCGTCCTTTCCAACTGAACGCTTGGAACAGGCTGGTGCAGCTAGGACAAACACAAAAAGGTTGCCCTTTGCGTCACTTATGTCCAGGATGGATCTTGTTGGCAAAAATTTGTTTTCACAATTTTAGCAAAAAACATGTAAAGAAAACTCAGAAAAGTATAGAAGAAATAGCAAATTTCGCAAAAATCGCAAAAGTAACTAGAATTTTTCTTGCTATGTGAAAAGATTGAGCAACAAATATGGCAAAAATAGCAAGAACATGTCTGTGTCTGTGACCGGATAAAGGAAGCTGTTGGTAGCTTTTAACCATTATTATTTTAAATTTAGAGTCACTTATTCCTAAGAGGTTAATTAGCGGCGAGATAATCGGCTGAGGAAATAGGGATCAGAAGGCCACTTACACTCAAGCCAAGGTCAAGCATACCCCTCAAGATTCCAGAAATGAATTTATTATTACTTCGGCGGAGCGCGAAGTAAAGGATTCGCGACGCTCAGGAATGTATCAAAGTTGCAATTTTTTGACAAGATTGGGCAAGCAAAGTCTGTAGGTTTTCGGCTGTATTCGGCTATTTGACGAAGTGAGAGCCGAATTAGTTCGAGATATCTCGAGATCACTACGATTTTTTTGATTTATTCTTTAACTTTTTCGAGGAAGAAAGAATTACTATTTTGGCTTTCCCGGGGTTTGAACCGACTCACCTGTGTGACCCGTCAGATCAGAGGGGACTCTAAGTTGACGGATTAGCCGATTGCGCTACTGCGACCCAAGGTAGTCTAGGATATGAAAAATAGTTATGAAATGATGCACTAGTTTCAGGACAAGATTGGGCGTGCAAGTTCGAGACTTTTCGGCTTGTTTCAACTATTTCACGAAATGAGATCGGACTACTTCGTGATATCTTGAGATCACTTCGAGTTTAGTTTTTAATTACTCGAGGAATAAATAGAGGATATTTCGTGGCCGCGTAGAGACACGAAATTTCTGTTCGAGTGTTGAAAAACATTTCACGAGCGAGCTCTCCTTTCGAACTGTTTTATGATGAATTTAAAGTTACAAAATGCTGCACAAAGACATTTTGTCTTTGTTGAGAGTTACGTAGTAAAATTGCTTTCATGCGTTGCGTGACTTTCTCGAACGTTCTCTACGTTTTTGGATTTAGCCAAGAATAATTAATTAGGGCATGTTTACATTTCAGCATGAGTCAGCAGATTTGCATCAGTTACTGAAATCATAAAATGTGTCGAAAAGCCACTACTATTCGCCTGTTTAGTATTTTCTAGAACCTTATGTCAAACGGTATACAAGTTCCAAGCGAGTTCTTTTGACGAACGAAGTTTTTTCCCACGAGCTGGACTGCTGTGTTTAGTCAAGTGTGACGAAGGTCGATTTTCAGGTTCTGTGTTTACAAGTTCTCGGAAGCTGTAAGATATCTGAAGTTCAAGTGAGAGTTTGTTATTATTGGTAGAGGCTGTTTAGTTTTAATCTAAGTTCAAGTCAAGTTTGTGTTGGCGGATGCTGTGTTTTCAAGCTCTGTAAAGGCTATGTTCCTTTGGTGTTAAACTTCCTTGTGTTAATCCGACATCCCTGCGTGCTGATAGTCAGTGAATAATTATCCTCAAAGCATTCGAACTCGTGATTTTGAGTTTTAGCCAATTCCATGCTCAACGTAATTGACTCCTTACCCATGCCTTACATATCTTTAATCAGTACATGAGACTGCTATGCTGTTTTTGAAGCCTGATGTGACTAAGAAAAATGGGGAATTGTTTTTTAGAAGGATTTGTATGGAGTCATCAGAGCATAACTGGGCTAATATCGCGGAGACAATTTGTCCTGAAGTGCTAGTTTTTGGCAAGTAGGCCTCTTGGATGTCACGCCTTACTCTTACCATATTTGATTTCTTACTATTCCTCCGCATTTACGATTAATTAGTTCCACAACCACGACGCCGAAGTGTACGCTAGCTCCGTAGCGTCTTGTTCGAAGGTGGAATACGTTGCTAGTTGTAGATTTCAGATTTATCTCTGTATACTTGCATGCGTACTGAGCCGTGAATTCACACGCGAGGCAGTCATGAAATTTCTTCCAGCTCAGTTTCCCTGAATTTGATGTAAATTCATTCAAAGATTTTCAATCTGAGCAAATATGGAGAAATTCTCGTGAAATATTCACTGCTCATTATGCATGCAGGAATGTCGATTTGTAAAGGCTGGTTTTCACTAGCGACGGAGTCGGAGTCGGAGTCGTAATCAGAAGCGTAGAGCTTATGATGTAGTGAAAACAGCGTTCCGATTCCGCTTACGACTCCGTCGCTTACGTTCCGCTTATGATCTAGTGAAAACCAGATTGTCGGAGTCGGAAGCAGAAGCGGTAGAATAAACCAATCACAATGCTCGGCCATAGTCCCGCCAAGTGGCACAAATTTTGGCGCCAATCGCGCCATACAGAAAAGAAAACATGGCCGACGTAGAAGAGCAGCTACTGCTGTGGGCTCTTCTGGTCATTATTTTGCGTCGGCGACGACGCCGGACAAATTTAAAAAGAAGGAGAAAGCGTTTTTGGGTTCGAGATATATATCAACGTCGAGCAGCACAAGGAGAGTATGCGAACTTGGTGAGGGAATTGCGACTGGGAGATCGTGAATTTTATTTTCGGTAGGTGTTGTTCAATGTTCAATGTAAGCTTAATTTCTTAAACGTAGGTACATCAATATAACGTTGTTTAAAATTGCTATGGTTGCATGTATTTTGAGAATATAGTTACAGTAAATTCCTTACGTTTTAGGTACATACGTATGACGCCTGAACGGTTTGAACACTTGCTCAGCTTAGTGGGACCCTTGATAACTAAAGTCAACACAAAGATGAGACAAGCCATCAGCGCTGCGGAAAGACTGACTTTAACCCTTCGATACTTAGCAAGCGGTGATGACCAGCAGAGTATCAGCTTCTCGTATAGAATTGGCAAAACGACGGTGAGTCACATTATCCAAGAGACACTCAACGCCATTTGGAAAGCATTAAAGGATAAATATGTAAGCCCTCCAAAATCCGCCACCGACTGGAAGAACATTTCAAGGGACTTTGAATCCGTTTGGCATCTGCCACACTGTATTGGAGCAATTGATGGGAAACACATAGCAATGCAATGTCCCAAAAACAGCGGGTCTTTGTATTTTAATTACAAGGGATGGTTCAGCATTGTGTTAATGGCTGTATGTGATGCAAGTTACAATTTCACCCTGGTCGACATTGGCCAATACGGTAGTACAAATGACAGTAGTGTGCTCAATAACTCTGAAATGGGAAAGGCCTTTGAAGATGGATCCATGTCACTACCCCAACCAGAACATCTTCCAGGATGTCGCTTACCTCAACTCCCCTTTTACCTGGTAGGTGATGAAATCTTTGCACTTAAGCCCTGGTTATTGCGTCCCTATCCAGGGAAAAATATTAAAGAGGAAGAGAGCATATTTAATTATCGTTTGTCTAGAGCCAGAAGGGTTATTGAGAACTGTTTTGGAATTCTTGTTGCAAGATGGAGAATCTTTTGCAGAGCAATTCAAGCAAAAGTTGAAACTGTCCAGACAATTGTACAAGCAGCCATTTGTTTACACAACTACCTGAGACAGACAGACACTGCTTCTTACTGTCCAGCTGGCTTCGTTGACAGCTTCGATGATTCAGGAAATATTCTGCCAGGAGAGTGGCGCAGAATCACTTCAGCTGATGAAGATTCCAGTGCTCTTCGCAACCTACCTGCTGCGAGAGGAACCAGATATCGCAATTATGCTTTGGATGTCAGGGAGGCTTTGAAAGCCTATGTTAATTCAGACCAAGGTGCTGTTCCCTGGCAATGGGATTACATTCGTAAACGAGGTCCCATCCGTGAACCCTAGGTTTACTGAAGACATTATATCAGATCTATATCCCCATGTAAATCTTCTATTAGCCTTCAATGTGTGTGACAAACCCTTTTCCTTGTAATCTCCTCCCCACTCCCCCCCCCCCCCCCCCCCCAATCACAACCTATAACTTAGGGGAGAAGATAATCAAGTGTTTAATATTATTAATAAAGTCCAAGATCACATTGAGATTCCAGGTACAAAGCAAGTAAGACCTAAATAGACTCAGGAAAAAAATGGCCTCTACTGTTGTCAAGGCGGTATTGACTATAAATCAGTCTATAAATAAATGCAGAGGCAAAAAATTAAATTAATTAAAAATTAAAACTTATTTTCAGCTCTAATTTTTGCATTTAGTTCAATTTAGAACATGTTTATCAAAGTGTAGGAGTTCAGATCTTTCAGTGGTAGTATTATTTATTGTAAGAACAGTTTTCAAGTCAATTTTAACTCAACTGAATGGCCTTGTATAACTGGTAAACTGAAATCTCTGTAAGACTTACAAATGTACACACACAAAAAAGCTGGTGCACTACATACCAAGTAAATAGGAAGTCTCGAGTTACGTCACAAAGAACACAATGACGACACAATAAAATTCATCCAGTGAAATGACACAATAGTGCATATATTGACTTTGTATATTGACCATCATCCCAAAAAAGGACTGATGGAATTTCTCATCAACTTTAACATAAATCTTTTTAGAGCAATTTTACTTGACCCGTGAAACAGTTAATAACAACTAGTGCAAAAGAGTTACAAATAAACAAAAGAAGACAATAGAATTAGTGCATAATAGTGCATAGTATTCCACTACTTATTTCATGGGTTAAGGAAAATCACTCTAATGTTGGTATCACCATAATACCAGAACTTGATACTGTTGATACACAATACAACTTGAAGGCATGTTAGAAGACATCCAAAGGGTAAAGGCAGATGCCCTTTTTTTTTTGCATTCAAGAATAATGTTGCTTATCTATTGTTCACTTAAGTGTTTCAGTCTTCCATGTTCATTAGGTCAACTTCAAACTTTATTCAAAGTTTTCAAAATGTTTTCTTAAGTTTCATAATTATTCCATTTACAATATGAACAAACGTTTTTAAATACTCTTGGCATGTAGAAGCAATGCTATTAAGTCTTATTCCTGTTGAACATGTTCATTATGCTACGGCTGTAACAACAATGTTTAGATTTTAAATCACTGTTGTATAGTCACTTGTTATCATTTTGCTTGGCTGTACAACAGAGTTAACCCAACAGCATTGTATGGATCATTGCCTATCCCAGTTAAAAGTGTGTTCAGTTACATACTATCTTCCTTTTTATTGTTCAATTCATGAAAAACCATAATACTTTTAAATGTTAATGTGTGGGCACAACATCAATGGGCATAGTTAATACAAAATAGGAGACTGGAATAATTATTATTAAAGTCTTGGTTAGAACAGCACCAATAAGTTCTGAGTACATACAGAACGGTTGAACTAATACACAGCTTTTTCCTGAGATAAACTGATCTTGAGAGTTAAGTTTTAAAAGAAGCAGGGAGTAGGATTCTGAACTCCAAGGCAACTACACTTTAACGAGGCTGGTATCACTACCTGTTGTCACACTTGTATATGTTACATGTCAAATTTGATCTTCAATTTATTCTGTCTCCAACTAGGAAACAAAGGAATCAACCCTGGTTAAATCACAGGTTACATCAAGATTTACCTGAAATACCATTTTGACCTGTAACACATAATTTTTGAGAAGCTAACAAAATAGCACAGGGATTTCTTGCCAAGCAAAAAAGCTGCAATTAAACACCCAGGGTTACCTCATGTACTTACCCAAACCTGTACTTTGAGGAGTATTGTGATATACCATAAGAGGCCTATAGTTTTTAACAGCAACCAACATTGTGAAACTAAGATAATTATAAGAAATACATAATTTAACAACTCTGAGAAAACAATGGCAAATCAAACAAAAAGAACAAACCCATGCTTAAAGTTATTTAAGTACTCTTACTGTAACACTGATCTTCTGTTAGATTATCAAGATATCCCATCTGTGACTTATTGTGGTAGAAAAGTTGCCCAGGTTTAAGGACTGTATGTTCCTCTGAAGATTCATAGCTCGGAACATGAAATGGCCTCTTTTGCGTCTGATTCTTATCCTGGAAATTGTGATGATGTCGAGGTTGATACTGTTGATGCTGTTGTGGTTGATACATCTCAACCTGAATTTGGCCTTGAGTGAAAGGTGCTGGTGCTGGTGTAGATGGTGACTGGAATTTGGCTAGCATTTCCTGGTACAAAATATTCGAAACTTGCATTTTGACCATCACTTTCCTTTCTGGTAGTAATTGCCTCATTTGGGAGGCAATCAATTCCCCGAACAGTTCATCTTCATCTTTAGTATTTGCATTTGGCACTTGCATTTGCTTGTGTCCAAGAGCATCACCAAGAGACTGCAGAACGTGCACTTCTGCCATTGTAACATCATCATGAACTTTTGCCATAGTTTTCTTTTTTGATGGTAACTTCGCTTTTTTGATTGATCGGAAGTTGTTAGATGCTGAGAAACCGTCTGCATCACTTGCTGTTGTCTCAGTGCTGTCAGATTTGTCATCAACATTTTGGATTTCATCATCTTCTGATGCCTCATTTCCTGAGTCAACAATGGTCACATTTGAACTTGTTTTCCTGGGTTTATAAAATGGATCAAGCCAAGACAGGAACAAAAACATATCCTCAACCTCATCTTTCACTTTTGCTACATCGTCAGACCCACTGCCACTAACTTTGGCCTTCTGCAATTTCTTCCTGTCACGAGTGTATCTAGTTCTCAGATTAGTAAAATAATTTTGCGCCTCCTCCCCTAAAAAAACGAAAGGTAAGGTAATTGTTGCGTAAAACATCAGTCAATTCCAGCTACACTCCTTTTTCCCCTGCAGGGTAACTGCAAGGTATTTCCAAGTGCTCTCCTTTCATCTCCACCACAGGGTGTTTGTCATTTTTCCAGCCCCTGGGAATTTGTCATTCCAGACATAAAATGCTTATACCTGGGGGTTAACTCAAAAAAAGGGAAGGGGGACATGGGTACAGCTGGAATTAACTGTTGCATGAGTTAATGAATTTGCAGTGGGCGCAGGTGGAATTGACTGCTGCATAACCTTGAATCTATGCATCATTATTAAAATAATATACTCCAAAAGGCTAAGTATTCTATTTTAAGGAATGAGGATCTTTTAATT
This sequence comes from Porites rus, assembly GCA_964035705.1. Classification (NCBI taxonomy): domain Eukaryota; kingdom Metazoa; phylum Cnidaria; class Anthozoa; order Scleractinia; family Poritidae; genus Porites; species Porites rus. The sequence goes on along the minus strand of CAXIVM010002617.1, from coordinate 4,243 downwards.
TAATGTAGTTCTTGATCACAACTTTCCTTTAAAGGTTTTGTGCTGCAAAAATAATTTTCATTTTTAAAACCTTGCACCTGCGCTACCCAATCTTGTTATTTTTGCTGAATTACCTGGATAATTAACTTCATGTTATGGAAATATTGAGCTTATAAAAAACTAAACAAAATACTCAATTTGGCGAGCATTGACTCACGAGTTTTGCCTAAACATTCAATAAATAACAACTAATGGTTTTTCTCACTGTCTTGGAATGCACGGATTTTATATATTTTAAATTTACTTCAGCTTAAATTTCTTAGATTCCAACTCTTCTCAAGAGGGATCATACAATTCCAAAAAGTATGAGAAGATATAACCGAAACATTAAAAGACCAGTTAACGATACATTCCCGGATATACCATCAGTGTTTCAACTGATTAAAAGCTGTCTTTTTTTCCGTCTCATTTTCTCTTTTACCGTAATCCTCAAGATAAAAAAACAAACAATAAAAACAACAGGATATATGGCGCATGTGGTAAAACACGTCGAGAAAAATGCTTGCGACGATTGAACTACATTGAATTAACTCTGACTAAATACCTGTTGATAAACCAGCTTGCTTAGCAACTTCTGCCCAAGCGTTCTTCTTCTTATTTCTGTCTCTGAAATCTTTCAGAGATTTGTTGTACAAAATCGGAAAACGTCTAACAGCCTCGGCGACTTTCTCGTCCATGGAGTTGGACGCCATGTTTTCTCGCGACAGGCGGGAGGGTCTGGGACCCTGCATTGTGATTGGTTTATTCTACCGCTTCTGCTTCCGACTCCGACAATCTGGTTTTCACTAGATCATAAGCGGAACGCAAGCGACGGAGTCGTAAGCGGAGTCGGAAGAAAATGGAAACGTTCTGATTCTTCTGACTCCGATTCCGTCGCCCTTATGACTCCGCTTACGACTCCGATTTTTGATTTTCACTAGGTCATAAGCGCTCTCACGACTCCGCTTACGACTCCGACTCCGACTCCGTCGCTAGTGAAAACCAGCCTTAATCCGTCGAAATGTAAAGAAACTATTTTTGGCAAGAAAGGTTTTATTTAGGATATTGCGCAAGTTAATAACATTCCGCACTGTGCACGGAGCTGCCCAAGGTGTTACGTTTCAGGAGAATTGTAAATATAGCTAACACGTACGTGCTAAGTTGATTAAGGCAAATAAGTGTTTGTTTTATACGGAGGAAGGTTTCAGTCAAGGTGAAGTAGACCACCTATTTAGCGCCTTAGTTTTACCGAATTTCACTTGTGGTCTGCCTGTTTATGGCGCTGTAGACTCAGATCTCACGGTCATATGTGACAGGGTCACTAGACCTAGAATTTCACTACTTTTCGTTACATCAAGAAATATATTACTTTTCTATTATTTTGCTCCTAATATTTTTGCGCTTAGGAATTTCCCGGTTTGATTTACCAAGCTTGTGTATCGCTTAGGAATGATAGTACATGTGCCCACAAACCCACACGTTATTGCCTAAATGCCGTAGCGGATATTAGCTTTTTGTGGTTTTTCTTCTCGGTAGATTATTTTAATCATTTAATTGACCTTATATTTTTCAGTTAGTGGGATTAACCTAAGGAAATCATGGCGTTCTGTTTTACTGTGGTTTGGCAACACACCCTTTACTGTTTTGCCGCGTGCAAAATTATTTAACACTTTGGTACAAGTAGAGGCACGCTTTAGCCGTAATTCAGTTGAGTTTGGAAGTCACTGAAGAAACTACAGCAGCTGTAAAGTTGACAAGCCAACTTGCTTCTACCAAGGTAGGATAGTTTGGTTTGTTTGTCATTTAGCTTAAGTACTTGACCTCGTTAATTACCGAATAATTTAGTCTTAGTCTTAGTTTAGTCTTTTCTTAGTTATAATTCTTTTTAGTGATTTAAGTAATTCTATATAACTTTTTTTTATTCGTTATAATTTCGCTATTCTAATTGCAATCAGTAGGAACTAGGCCAGTTTGTTCTGTTATTCATCGAACTTCTCGTTTTGTTTCACTGCTGTTATTCGCTTTATTTTTGTAATCGGAGACGCATATTCTTCGTAGCGTCGCTAAATTTTCTTCGCGTATTACTACACACCTTCTGTAGTAAATTCATTTTGTTTATTGCAAATCTCTAAAGAGTTTTAAAACAAGCTGCATAGCATACAGTGTTGATCAAAATACTTTTTGAATTTACTCGCGTTTTTTAAGCTTCAAAACGGGGTAAAAAAACGAATTCATTTCAATACATGCAAGAGCTAAGGGAGGAGCTTATAACTGGGGAAGGGAGGAGGGGTGGGATTATAGATGTATCATAGGGACTTCTGTTCTTGGGCCATCGTAGTTTGATCAAAAATAAAACACAAACAGTGGTGATGAACACTGTGAGCTTTTGCATTTTCATAAACTTGATAAACTTGATTTTTTGTTCGCTATTCAACATACATTTTCAAAAGTGACCCCCCACCGTTGAAGATAATGACGAGACTATACTATACAAAAATTTACAAGGGGTCTGGAACTGATAGTAAGAATTTAAAATTCTTAACAGTAATGAATTCAAAAGGCAACAGCTAATAAAGCATCAGCTCTTCACGGCTGATATTGACAATAAAACGGGATGTCATTATTGTGTGTACAGATAGACGAGCAGATTGGTCTTGCCGCGTGGGAAATTTGATTCAACCAATCAGAAGCACTACCCAGATCTGGGTAGTGACGCGTCATCAGTATGGAATTCTACACTCGTCTCTCAGACGTCATTTCGCGGGGAAACCAGTGGTGGCGTCGCAAATGTCGGTTGTTTTCTCTGGCTACTGTACTGCTTTCAAATTATTGCGCAAGGAAATTCTTTATCTTACGTTTAAAAAAATATGCGTGAAATCCAACATGGCTACGATTGAAAGGTTTAACGGAAGATAAAAATCGAGACGGGCGATTCCTTCTATGAGAAATGATAAAGTAAGTGCACGCAGTTCAAAATCAAGTGTTACCCGGAGATTACTGCAAAAATCTACGGGCATTCCGGATCTCAAAAAGAGCTCTATTTAGGACACATATATAACGTTCTTCGAGTTCTCTCGTCATCGGACTTTCAAAGGCTTGCAGGATCAAGCCAAGGATTGTAAATAAGTTGTTTGTTGAATGAGTAGGATTTCTGATGTTTTTTTTAGCCTGAGTATTGCCCCCAATTATCTGTTTGTCACAATGTTCTACTTGTTCACTCTGATCATATATGGGGCGTTTTACGCCACGCGGGCTCGCACCTGTCGTATGCACAGCGTAATTCATATTGTATTTGGTGTTGTGACTGGTGGGAGATTGGCTGGCTGCTTGAGTGGTGTTGGCTATGACGTCATTTAGGATGGTACCTGTATCTTGGCCTGAAAGGGCTTGTCCAATCTGCAATCGATCGTTTTCCAGCAGCACAGAGCCATTCGATTCCATCTTGGTTCCCGGACTGAGGTTCTCTGAAACTGCATGACCTGCTGATTTTGCACTTTAGTTTGATCAGAGGGCGTGTTGTGAATTATCGTGGCATCTTGCAGAGTGCTTATCCCCTGTTCACCAGTGGATTGTGAGGTTGCAGGTAGCAGCTGGCCATCACCTTCATCAAGGATACTGAGCAGATCGGTCTCTGATAAGGTGGAGGAAATGGAGTTGTTTTCTTCGCCGAGAATGCTTAAGATGTCTGTTAGATCTTGATCCCATAAACTAGCCACACTTTGCCCTACTTCGGTTGTCACCTTCTCTGTGTTCTGTTCAATGCGGCTAGTGATTCAAAGAATATCAACGCGTTAACTGGAAGATGCTAACAACGAAAGATAAACACAGAATCACTATTGTCATTGAATGCGATTTATTGTCCCTCACAAATACAGTAAAAAAGCGCGAGTGTGAACCTGCATTTCAGGGCATTTTCCCAAGTTACTTAACCTAAACAGCTTCTTACATAAGTGGTTATAGGCTATTTAGGTTCTCTGAAAAACAAACAAAAACAACCACGTAGTAGCTAATAGTATTCAGTGGTATGCAGCTTATTCCTTACATAAAATCTGCATGCCTTTACATTGCAGCTGGGGTGATACTGACACCTCCAAAGAGGATCCTGAATGTTGACTTATCCTACTTGCCCAAGTGTACAGAAATTTTTTTATTATTTATTTATAGAATCATTAAAAATAAGAACGTGTTTCAAATTTTAGAGCTGAACAGGTTTCGTACAGAGAAC
>CAXIVM010002616.1:0-11358 GCA_964035705.1 Porites rus | reverse complement strand
TAGTTTGTCGCTGCTGCAAATCCAAGAACCCAGCGACTTCAATAGCAATCAAGAGTGGAAGAACTGGAATGCTCAAAAGCTGGAGTCACTGCTGGGGTCCTACTGAAGGGCTCGCCCTGTCTACGTGCTTAGCCCCCGAACGAAGCCACCTTTCGATGATTACCGCACCAAGATTCCCACGACTGGCGGAGCTACCAACCATCATCTAAGAATAAAGAAGCTGCACCGTCAAGTGGCCTTTTTGCGGACATCTTAGCTCGTATATTTGCAGGGATCTGTGGGAAAAAAGTTGCAGAGTTGACTGCGCGGAGCCCAGAAGTGACTGCGCGTCGACGTTCTAAGCCACCCTGACTGCAAGGACCGCCACCGCCCAGAGGAGTGCATGAAACAGCTCACCTCGGCGGCTCGGCACTGACGGATGGTCCCTGACCATGGCGGACGATGGTCACGGCAGATTCGCTCCCGAATGCATTCTCTTGGAGTCGGACTCGGATGCCGAGAACCAAAGCGCTGCCAACTGCAAAGAACTTGGACTGGGAAGGGCTCGAACCCGTTGGAGTTTGTTCCGGCGCCAACTGTGCAAACACGAGATTTTGCTTGGGGGTCAGTATGGATGGTCACGATCAGTGAATATGGGCAGGGGTTGGTTGGGACCGTCACAAACAACTTCCCTCTTTGGCCGGATAGGGACTGAACACCTGCTCCACAATCTTGCCAAGGCATTGACTTGCACCTTTCTTCACTAGCAGGCCCCATCCATTAGCCATCCCAACAGAGGTGTGAAAAATGTGTCCTGTCTGTGATGCCAGCTGGGTGGTCGGTCAGTGATGTAGATGTCCTTCTCAAAAAAGGCGCACTTCGTGAAGTCCTAGCAATATCTCTGTGGATAGGACCCCTACACCGTATCTCTATGTCAGCGCCCATCCTCAGTGAGTACTGAAATATCTTCAATGAGATGTTCCTCAAAACATCAGATCTTCTGAAGACCAGATTCCCAAAACCGCCGAACGCCAACTCACTTCCCTTCACACTCCCCAAACGAACGCCCGAGCCGCATCGGAGAGGCGCTCGCAAAAGCGCAGGTCCAAGCGCGAGAGCTTCGGACAGTGCCTCGGTCGCGCCCAGGTGGAGCGCACAGGAGCGCACCGGTCTGTCAACGGGGAGCAACAACGGACCCTGCGAACTCAAGTGGGTGAAGAATGGCCTTGTTCAGAGCCGAGTGAAGTGTCAATCTCAGGGCAACAATGTATTCCGAGAAGATTCCATCAAAGGAGCCAATCATACTGCACTGTGTACAGCAAATGGGATAAAAGCTTACATGTACCTAGTTTCCGCAGGTCTATAATTTGTCTGTACTCGAACATAAGAATCACTCACGTGGCCAGCCAACCAACATGGCCATTAATTCATCCTATTTTTACAAGCCGTATGCATTCCTGGTGAAGTCTGCCCTAGTAGCGATGGGCTCCAACCTAATAGCGATGGATGGCCTCCACCTAGTAGCTTCTAGCTGCTAGTAGCTTCTTGTTCCTAATAGCAAACATTGTTACTACTAGTAAGGCACTTGTTACTAGAAGCGATGCACTTGTTCCTAGTAGCAAACCTTGTTCCTAGTATCTGCTTGAAGCAAACTAGTCTGCTCAGTGGCCCCTTCCGATCCACCAGCCCAGCTTAGCCCTTCACTCCAACAGCTGCCGCACGTGAGTGTCCTACAAAGCGGCTGGAGGAGAAATCCAAAATCAAGACCAAAGGCCTCTGGTACTGCAGAATTCACATAATCACCTGGCGGTGCCATGTAATGTTAAGAGTACCTATGATTTTTGAACAACAAAGGAAGCCCTTGTCTTCCCACCCCTGAGTGTTCAAGGAAGGTCTTCAAAACCATAGCAAATCCTAACAGCAAGTCTCCTTTCAAGTGGCCTTTCATGAGGTCAGGAGTAGATACAATTCTCAAAGAAAACTGTTGCAGGAAATTAACAGGAAAGTGATTTGGTACTATTTTGTGTTGTTTTTTGTTAGGCTGGGATGGGAAGGATTGAGTGATGGTTTTTTGTGCTTCCCGACTGCGATCTGTGGGTATTGGATCAAACTCCATTTACAAATGCAAGGAGTGGAGTTAAGAGTGGCACCAGAATTTGGGGCATTTCCTAGGACAAAGGTGTACACATGCCATGAAACAGGGAGCTGCTAGAAGGAAGTGGATGGTTTTCTTGCTATTCTTAATTCTTGGTAAGTGTGGAAGGTTTTCCAAAGGTGGGGTTTCGCCACCTGGCAACCAAAAACTGTTGTAAGTCGATGACTGGAAAAGCCACCCAGTTCTGATGTTTGGTGATTGTACGTACACTCCCTGGAATGGAAGTATAGTTCACCATCGGTCTATGGTATTCGGATGAGACCGCGTCATCCGATTGCTCGGGACCATCCACGGTGGCCCATGATTCCAGGGAGTATAATGTCGCCATGTCTCCTGAAATTCGGACGCTTCTTGCGTGCTTTTGCCTGGCTTTTTGGTGCCTCTTTTTGCCCGGCCGCCTCCTCGTTTACATGGACCACATCGGGGCCTCCAGTGTGGCCATGCCATCCAGCGATAAGCTCTGGAGCTTCGGCAAGGCCAGCGAAGAGGCGCAGCTGGGCGTGAGCTCGCAGCCTGGAACGAACAAGGAGAGGACACAAATCTAAGCGAACCGAAGCAAACAAACCTGATAGCAATGGACTCCAACCTCATGGGAGAGGATATCATGCTATCATTGGTTTGGAGTCTGAGAGGACTGGCATGGATTGATAGAGTTTCAAAAGCTCCAAAGAGAGTGAGGCCAAGAACACAAGAGCAAATACAGTCTAGTACATTTGCTTTGAATGAATGCCTACAGCAATCATGTAGTGGCGACCCCGATACTCTTCACCAACAGTCAATCGGCTATGGTGTTCAATGATTCGTTCACTTGATTGTAAGTCAACGCAGCTTCGTTCTTGTCGAAATGTCACCGAAGCACATCGGCCCAAATCCAAGAGCTCAAGCTCCGGCAGCTTGGCGAGCAGCTCCTGCTCGTAAAGACTTAGAAACCAAAGGAGGACTTCCTTTGCCAAGTGACTCACATGCCAAAGAAGGTATGACAAAGCCATCATTAATGGGAACTGGAACGCCCGTGAATGGCATTATCCCTGGAAATGAACTACTGGATACCAGTTGAATGCCTTTTCAACAATCTTCCTACTTGCCCTCCACTGAACATCGGCAGAATTCTTTTACGCCGGGCCTAAAAGTCTTTAGAGATTTTCTATGGGATCAACATGGAAACGTGAGTTGCCTTAGTTTGGTCATCTCAGAGTCATCTCCGCACAACTCTTCACTTCTAGATGCAACTCTTCCTCTTCCTCTCTCTGGATTTGTGTGCTACAGCAACTGCGAAACATGCGGTCGATTTGTGTGTCGGTCGAACCTGAAGAATCTTATCCTCCAACGGTAAGCCACGCAGGATCAACTGCTGCACCTGCCGCACACGCATCGTCTTTGGGCGATGCCACAAGTGCGCATTGTCTTAGTCTTTAAGCATGGAAAACAAAGTCGCTACTAGGGGCTACTAGGAACAAGAACGCTACTAGGGGCTCCTGGCATCGCTACTAGGAGCAAGGATGCTACTTGGAAAACAATGTCATGGACAGTCTCTGCATGATTGATCCACGGCCCAATGTGACACGTAAGTGCACAACTCACCAACAAACACTTAAGTCATCTTATTCTCAGATGTTTTTTTTCTGAAAATGCAATCCCCTACAAGAAAAAAACACGCAGACGCCGCCCTTTGCTTCTCTCTTGAATCGGCATCGTTTAGTCCCTCCCTTGGATACTCTTGCGTCCATGTGTCGGCATGTCTGTTGGTCCCTGTGTCTTAGCTGTACTGGTTTAGGACTTGAACAGCACCTCTTGATGCTGATGCAGCAAGCGCCAGGGCTGCTCCACCGGGGCATCTGTGAAGTCCAACGTCCTTGGTTGATCCAAGTCTCCCACGGTTTGGACACGAGTCCATTTGTCCCCACTGGATTTGAAGGTGTTCACAAAAGGGTGGAAGATGGTGGAAGGTTTGTCAATTTGTGATCGAACAAATCAATAAACGACGTTTTATCAATTTCTCTAATCTTCACCTGCATAGAATTATGATGATATGCGATGGCCTCAAGCCTTGTCGTGAAGAACGGGCTCAGCCCGAAAGGAGGCGCAGCGCTCCCAAGCGCACGCAAGTGGTTGGGAGCGGATCGCGCTCGAAACCCTGTACCACAGTACTGCCCTAAAGCAGCGAAATGTCTCTGTCCTCCAACCTAGAAGCAATGGTCTCCGACCATGTTCTTTAAATCTGGAGATGAAGTAGGAGAAACACCCGGATTGGCTTGAGGTGCTTAAATTTGACCTTCTCCACAAAAGTGGGTCCACTTGATGGTTTGGCTTGACATGGGGATTTGGGAGGGCTTCACTAGCCCCACCAGTGAACTGGGACGTGCCAGGAATCAATCATGATGTTTAAAGTACATCGGGAAGCTCAAAAATGTGTCCAAAGTTCTTCGCAGTTTCAGAATTTTGAACATCTGCAGTTATCGGATCAACAAGTTACTATATATAATATATTATGTATACTAGGTGTGGTTCCAGTACTTTGAACAACCCTTCCACAAACATGATCCACGTCCTTGTAACTGGATTCTTTGAACGAAAGTACACTTGGAACAATGACACCGGCAGCAATCACCAGTCTCTTGGGATTGTTGTTCACGTCCCAAAACAGTAGCAATGCCAGGAGCCCCTAGTAGCATCCTTGCTCCTAGTAGCGATGCGCTTTGCTCCTAGTAGCTTCTTGTTCCTAGTAGTAAGGCCAGGAGCCCCTAGTAGCGTCCTTGCTCCTAGTAGCGATGACCTGATGAACAACTTGGGAAGTCCAGGGTAGTTTGATTTTGTTGGGGGGTTCAAGCAGCATACGCTGGATCGTGGCTTGGTTGTATACGCAGTAGGCAATGCTTTTCGTTGGTTCAATCGAAAGTACTAAGATTGGAAAGCTCCCAAACCAACCCAAATCACGTCTTCCTGTTCTGTTGTATTTGTTTCTAATAGCGATGGCCTCCAACCTAATAGCGATGGCCTCCAAACCAAAACATGATGACCTCTGCAACTTCCGTTCCTGAAGTGGGGTGGGCTGTCTTCGCGCCATAGAAAATATATTTATCAAAGCGTATCCGGTGCTTTTCAAGAAGGACACCGCAACCACACTTTGAGGCTCGCTTCAGGTTCACAATCGTGCTTTTGGGAGACCAGGATTCAGAGGAATGTGCCACTTTCGGGGCAGAGCAACACAGCAAAAAGGACCATGGAATCATATGATAACCTGAAAGCACTGATCATTCTTGAACACCCAAGATCGATCGGTCTTTGGTCGAAGCGGCTCCAAAGGCAAGGCAGTGCGGTGGCAAGGCGACATGCCCGGCACAGGAGGCCATAAGGTAAGTAGCCCCAAACCTGGCGTCGGAGGCCGCTGGTAGGAGCAGGAGCAAAGGCAAGGCTACGAACGGAGCATGGACGCTGCTAGGGGCTCCTGGCCTTACAGATGTTTGGTCTTCTTTTTGTTTGGTAAAGCCACCCGGCGGACAACCGTCCGATACCGTCCGCTTTGAACGTGTTTCTGCTAGAATGTCCAAACGTTGAACACATGATCGAGCCTATACGTATATGTGGAACGCTGGGCAGGAGGATCATTCAACTTGATCCAATCAATTTACTATGTATTCACGTGCTTCGGTGGTATATAAGGAGGCCATCACTCGGCAGAGTCACTTCTGATTTCAAGCATTGAAGACATACCTGTAGAGGCCGCGTTGCTTCATGCAGCTTCCATCAGCCAAGGGTTGATTAAAAACCACTTCGGGGCATAGATGAGGAGCATCGACCTGTGTCATCGAATTTGGGTCTAACGATCTATGCCCCACTCTATAAGGGATGTTATGATTTAATTACAGGATGTAACCTTGTCCCGAAGCATTTTTGTTGAAGGTTTCCCTATTGTTTCCATCAAGCTCCCTCAGTGCTTCTTTGCGTGGACTTACTGGCTCCCCATTCCCCATCCATCCTTCTTCACTCTCCTCACGTCCGGAACATAGTCCGTGACCGACCGCGCTGGCCGTGCCGCGCCCCACACGGTGTCACCTCCTCAGAGGAGCCCAGGTGTCGCAGCACTTGGAGGTGAAGACTATCGGGCCACTCAGCTGCCATGGCGCCACAGTTCTGCCGACGTCTGGGAGTGACTCGGCTTGGCTGTTCTGGTCACTCGGTGGCGGTGTTCACCTACACTCGGGAGGGCAGTTTCCGGTGATTTGAATGGAGTACGTCAGTGGAGACAATGCCAAGATAGACCCAGCAGTTTCAGTCCTCCTTGAGATATCCGTGGAACGATCTGAATTGGAAAGCGGTGGAACGATCGAAGGACAGTGGCGGCCAGTGATCATATCAAGTTTCTCCATGGTACTGGTAATGTCCCTGGAACTACATCCTTCTGCTTGAAGTGATAAATTGCCGAAGCTGAACACCGCGACTCCGCCTTGGAGGCACCGAGCCACAAAAAGCAAACCATATCAACGACTCGACCGTCGGCTGCCAGCCGGCCGGACCGTCCACTCTATAAAGAAACCGCAATGCCCCGGCTGGGTGAGCATCTTAGATGATTTCATCATCTAAAGACACCGACTTTCAGGGTAAATGCACAGAAAGCATCCCATCTGTGACTGGACTCCACATATTGAAACTCTCTGTCTTTCCAGCTGGGCCCCTGCTTGTCACTTGTTGTAAGTTAAAAGTATTAGTCATCATTGATACGGGCGTGTATTCAAAAAGGGAGACCTCCCAGAGACACCCTGGAAGAATGAGAGAACTAGACCAACACCCAGATGGGGTCTCCATATTTTTTCAATACACATCCCATACTGAGGAAAAGACGTTGAGTCTGCTTGGTCCGCCAACGTGGATGACTTGGCCACTGCGACTTGGCTGCTTCTGCTTTCAAGATGAACTGCGGGACCTCGACGACGGAGTTGAGCCATTTTCGGTGCGGACTTGAGCTAAAGTCTCTTCTAGTGATTCGGTAGCAAATAGTGTCAGTGCTTCTATGTGATTCTTGTATGTTTCGTTGAACCTAGGGGAGGAAGCAAGTCACTTCGGTAGTCAATGCTCGTAGTAGTTGAAAGTACTGTAACAAAAGCACGGCCTGACCTGGCTGAATAGCACGCAGAGCACACTCGTGACAAACAAACCGCAAAAACTGTGCACCTGTCATTGAAAGTATCGGTGCAAATGCCTTTCACGACCTCTTGGGGTAAAGACGACAGCAGAAAGGCACTTCAAGAACATTTTACATATATAGACTTCCTCAATTCACAATCATATCAGGGTTCTGAGTAGTCTTGTTCTGGGTGATACACTTATATCTGGAGAAATGCATACATGTGTGTACACTCCAACACGCCATGGTCTGCATAAGGCACTACAGTTCTTTAGAAGGCTTTGGAGCTATTATAGAGATTTGAGGCAAAAAGAGTGCTAACCTGTATATGCCCTTCGACCCTTCTCCAAGCTTTTTGTTGCCTTTGCAAGCCTTGCACGTGGAAGTCATCTCCAAACAAAGCATTGGGTGGCGACTCCTCTCTACACTATCCCGTTCCTGGGTGTGGGTTCAACTTTTCTTCTTCTTCGAAGTCTTAGTTCCTTTCTGCTTCTTCCTGTGCGGAATAGTTATTTGCTTGTTCAGCTTTTCATCCGAAATGCGCTGGTTGCGATTGACGGCGCTCACAAGTCTTGAATACTTTGCAGCTTTTAAGGGGTGCCACCGCTTCCCCTTTCTTTTTGTCCACGTCCAGGGTTGCTGAAAAGCTCCTGCCCGAAGAAGTCTTTCCGCCACTCGGAAATGACCCCGACGTACGGCCCCAAGCAGAGGAGAAACACCTTCACAGTCCACTTCATCCACAATAGCTCCGAGCCCAATGAGTCGCCTTACCAACTCCTTGTTGCCTGAGCTTCACAGCAGAGACAAACAAGCAACACCAAGGTGCTAGCAACAAAGTCAAGATGAGCGGAAGTAACCAAACAAAAGAACCAGCAACCAGCACAACCTGGAACACAGTTTGGGGCCCAAAATGATCCAATATTAGTTTCCTTTCAAAAACCTATCCTAGGAAAGAAAACCACAACGAACCAAAGAATAGAAAACAAGCACCACTCAAACACCCAGAAACCTGTTGCTGCAGCACGCCACAAGGGGCTTCGGCCCCACTCATCGTTCATCCAGAAACTTCGCGTTCGAAAGTAAGAGCTCCATTCAGTTTCTGAATACCACATACCATCCTCACCGTAAGCGCCATCCTCGGACAATGCCTCGGATGATTCTGACGACGCCTCGGAGGCATTGTCGTCCCAGTCTAAGGCTGATGCATGATGAGTGACGCACAAATGCGTCTGAACGCCTTTCAGGTTGGGAAACTCCCGTCCACACGCCGCTGCTGGCGGCATGGAGGCCAAAACTCCACCGTCAAGCCGTCGGTGGTGGTGGTCAAACCGTTCAGAAAGGGCTGATCAACTATGCCCACCTCCACCTCAACTCGACGGATGGCAGCAGCTTTCAAGCACCAAAGCCTTCGATTGTTTCTGGAGTACCACTTTCCAGAATGAAAGACAATACTGATCCTGGGCAGGTCTGATGCTACTAATCTACCACTCCGCAACTGCTGAGCAACCTCTGACAGCGCCCGTCCACATGTAAAGAGGCGCTGCAGCTTGTTGTGCGTCCAACGGAGCTCAGATGGATCTACCCAAATCAAGCTGCCACTTTCTGGCTGAATCAAACTCTTTAAGCAAACCACTGAATCACTGGCTCTATCTGTACCCAAGGGCGGAACTGTTTCAAGACCTCTTGCCTGTAGTGGAACAGTTTGAGCATCAGTGAACTCTTTGGTCAATGCAACTGGTATTTCAGCCGGTGGTTGAGGTCGTGCCTTGGCTGGTACTGCCATTGACTGCTGTGGAGGGGAAGAAGTCGGAGTGGCCAGCTGGACAAGCAGCGTCTGATCATCAACCGAGAAGCTGTGCTTTTGCAGGAAACCCCTCAGCTTGCCTAGGCCACGTCCAAGCTTCTTCCAGATTGGCAGCATTCCCAGTTTCTGCATTTCGCATGGCTGGCATGACTTCAAATATCTCCTGAACTCTGCGACAATCAGTTCTGTTGGTGTCTGCGGATGTTGAGGACCCTTGGAAGGGAGACCGTCTGCCAGCGCCAGGACCATTTCACAAGGAGAACCTGGCAAAAGCGGCTCGGAAGTGACACGCCCGCCAGCTCAAACAGCAAGGCAGGGCTTCAGTTCATACTTCTGTGTCATAGGCTTGAGCAACATTGCTTCATGCATGGAATTGGTCTTTGTGACCATCAAGGAAGGGACAACACACTTTGTATGTATTCTGAGTGTGTCTCTTGCAACAGAAAAGCATCAAAGGCGCTGACACCCACAATTGAGGCAATCAGGTATCCACAAATACCCAAACCCTTCGCGTGTTGGGTGGAACGGAGCTGCACGGCTGGCTGCGGAATTGGGGCAGGCGGCTTCTTTTTCGACGGTGACACTGAGGCAGGCTGCGCTGAGCCGGCTGCTGAAAGGCCTCGGAGGGTGACAGTTGGGCCAAACTCCAAAATGGAATCATGAAAACTCAGCCAAGCAGCTGCCTTCCTTGGAGGATTTTGTAATTATGCTAGAAGCAATGGCCTCCAACCTAGAAGCAATGACCTCCAACCTTGAAGCAATGGCCTCCGACCTAAAAGCAATGGCCTCCAACCTAGAAGCAATGGCCTCCAACCTTGAAGCAATGGCCTGCTTAGCCAGCGCTTCTAGGTTGGAGGCCATCGCTAAACACAATTTCTTGGCGCTTTTTGAGATACCTTCGGTCACACCTCTAGGAGCTCGACATCCTAGGACTCAATCCTTGATTGGTCGATCACCATGTGGACTGCATCACATGCTTCAGTGATATCATTAGTGTTTGGTTCTACACTGGCTCCGGGCTTACTAGCGCTACGAGTACTATGTGAAGACTACTTCTCCTCATTTCTCCTCTAGCTCTACTACTTCTCCTTGACCACATCCGCATCGACCAATTCTTCAAGTTGCGGGAACATCCCACCTCCGTGCTTGCTCTCCAAGCAACTCAAATCCGCGCTTTCAAGCGAGCGGGCTGCTTGCGCGCAGCCCAGGAGTCAATCACACCTGGCTGATCGGACTGGTGGAAGAGGCCTTGATAAGCCTTGCTTTCCGGTTGGAGGCCATCGCACGTAGCGATGGAAATTCGACCTTTAGAGTCAACGGTGGTATTTGGATGATCGCTGTTCGACGGGGGTTGATATCGCTGCGGTCTTCCCCACAAATATCTACGAGCGGATACTGGTTGTTTCGTTCTTGGGCCTACCTCTGGGGATCCAATGACCTTCATCGGTGATTGGCAAGGTTTACGTCGCGTTCTTCATGGGGTAACAGGTTGATGCTTTGAACTCACACGGATGAGCAACTGCCAAGTTCCGGTCAACTGCTTGGGCGCTTCATCACCAATTCTTGAAAGGAGCAGAAATAATAATTGGATATAATTGGTGGTTATTCCAACGTGATGGATTGATGTCCACGGTGGGAAATCCCTCCATGAAACCACAGCTTGTTGCTGGGTCAAAGGGATGAAGAACATCTGTCTTTTCAGGGAAAGAGCTCTTGCATAACATTGAAACATGAGGTGACCCACGTAATAGGAATGGCCTCCAACCGTATAGCGATGGCCTCCAACCTATGATTTCTCATTTCTGTAGCAAAAGGACATCCAAATGGCCCATTTCCATGCTTGTTGGTTGCTATCCCAGTCTCACATGCTCCACACATTTGGCCGCTGCCTGAAGCCAATCCACAAGAGTCGTCCCGTCCGACCTGCTTGTGATTCCTTTGGCAGGTGCTTCACCAGCTGCAACGGCGGGACGATGGTGCCAACCTCCGACCGCCGAAGGAATCACATGGACTTGCCAGTTCATCAGCGGTTTCCGGAAAACACGTGATGTGTAGAAGAAATCGCTTCGCAAGAATCCCTTCATTCAACTGATCGTGCATGAGTTTGACCAACATGGGAATTCCGTCAGCCAGGAGTTGCATCTGGCCCAGCTGGTCATGCTTAGACGAAAAAGCATCGGAAGCCTCTTGAAGAGATATAGACTGCCATTTAAGGGGAGATAGAGAAGTCTCTTGAGCTTTGGCGGCTTCAGCCCCTTCCCTTCGGTTGCTCCCTCGCCTTGCTGAAGAACTTGGGCT
>CAXIVM010002615.1:0-19332 GCA_964035705.1 Porites rus | reverse complement strand
ACTGTTGAGCCTCTGGGCTCAAAGGCCTGGAGAATCCTTCTCCCTTTTTGAAAGGGGTGCGCGAGCCGCTGATGGTTCTCTAATATGCCAAGGTGAGGCCAGTGGCATAGCTACGATCCCGGACCTCTTGAATAGTCTGTTAGTTCCTGACCGGGTGTGGAACGCTTTCACCAATGTTGCTGGTGATCCTGGAAATGATGTTCGGCTTGTTGCAGCTATGCCCCCATGGACGATTCCCCAGATCGTTGGCACGGCAGTCTTGGACGACGGCGAGAAGTTGACTCCCATTCAGGCGGCTCAAGTGGGGCTGGTTTGGCGCAATGCTCGATGGGTGATACACCTTAGAGGAGGGGGTGATGCAAACAGGTTTGTCGACAATGACCCATGGTCAATGCCAAGCAGCGGGGGACCTCCTGATGGACATGGTGCAGTGGATGCAGGGTCTTCGACTAGAGCGCCAGTGAGTGGCAGTGCGTCAGGTAGCAAGGAGAACCTGCTGAAGATGGCCAACTTGGTGGACCAAACGGACGACTCAGAAACGAGACTACCTGATGCATTGAAGCTCAACAAATCCTCAACGAATGGACGCAGCGATACATCGCGGTGATGGGTGCTCCTCCTCAAGAAGCGGCACTACAGAGTGGCTGATGCTCAGTTAGCGGCACTACATCATAGAGTGGCTGTGCAGAAGCAGCCGCCATATGTGGATTTCTTGGTTTGGTTGCCTTTTGGGAGGAGGGTCCTTAAGAACCAGAAGTTTCGGGCCTGTCTTCCGATTGGTGATGGATCCTTTGTCATGAAGGAGCTCCCCGGTCCGCAGAACCTGCAACAGTGGATGGTGAGCTGGCGAGTGTTTAAGGCAGCTTGCATGTGTCTGAACATCGTGACGTTGGCGGCCTTGCAGCTCTATGAGAAGGTCATCGAGAAGTTGGTGATCCAGTGGCCAAGAGCTTGGGGCCTCATAGCGCAGGCCGATGATAAGGCCAGAGCGGAAAAGTTGGAAAAGATCAGAAGGTCCATCGCGCTGGACGTGGCCGCAGGAGGGACTCCTCCCCGGGAGTATTCGGAAGATGAACCATGGACAGCCTGCTTCAGGGCCCTGGCACTCGATGAGACCTTTTGGAACGAACAGGTGAGACACCCAGCAGCGGCTTGGTTGGCCAGTGGAGCACATGGTGCTCCGAGACCGCCAGCAGAAGCCATGGCTCTAGCCTACCATCCTGGACCTCCTGTAGAACATGGTGAGGGGGACGAAAGGCTGGAGCGCAAACGGCAAGCCAATAGGGACAAGAGATCCGCGAAACGCAAACGATGGGCCGCCGAGCGTGAGGAGCTTTCGAGCTTCAGAGAACAGAGATTCAAGGGGGACCTCAACAAGGGCAAGAGCAAGGGCAAAGGGAAGGACCAAGCAGGTCAGGAAATTTGTTATAGTTGGGCCAAGAGCGTGGGCCCGTGTGCAGGCTTGGCGGCCGGTTCTGAGTGCAAAGGTAAGATCAAACATGTTCACAAGTGTATGCTTTGTTTCTCTCCGGCTCACCCAAACGCGGAGTGTCCGAAGAAGACTGCGTCCCCCGTGTGACCCTGAAGGGGCCGTGGGAGAAAGGGTGCGGTTGGCCTCTCGTGGCTGGCGGAGGGGGTGGGGACAGGTACGCGTGTTGATCCAGGTTTGGGATCGGGTGGAGGGAGAGCCATGTGGGGGAGAGGGACTGGTCGGTGTAGGTCGAGGGTTCTTCGGGTCGATCGTTTGATGTCGCGTCGATTCGGGTTGAGGGACCTCGCGCGGACGACTGGACAGAGTTTGTGATTCGGGCAGCTTGGGCTCGCAGGTCACGCGGGCTCGAGAGGACATGGCAGGTTCGAGTAAAAGCCTCGATCAACCTGGCTTGGAGGAGCTGCCGGAAAGGATCAGCGATGCCTTGCGAGCGGCCAGGGACTTCCCGGAGTATCAGGAGTTGAGGAAGTTCAGATTCTTGCACATGTTCAGCGGCAAGGAGGACGTGCTGAGCAGCTGCTTGAAGGAGATGGCGCAAAGGGAGGGGCTTCAGCTTGAAGTGTACAGTTTGGACAAACAGGGGGAGGGAGACGTTGATTTGACCAAAGATCACCCGTTCATGGAGCTTCGAGAAGAGGCAAACGCTTCGGCCTTTGACGCGGCGCGCGCAGGTTTTCCGTGCAACACGTTTAGCCGTGCGAGATGGAACATGGTCAATCGAGGTCCGCCCCCTGTCAGGTCCCTCCAGCACATCTATGGCCTGCCATCAAACTCATTCGAGGAACAGCAGCAAGCGGATGTGGGAACTTTGCTAGCATCCAGGTCAGTGGAGATCATCGGGGCCATCCTGAAGGACCAGCGGAAGCGAAGAGTGCCGGAGGCCGGGACTTTAGAAAACCCTCCTGGAAGCGATACCAAAGAAGAAGGACCGGCTTGGGAGCTTCCGGAAATCAAAACGTTTATGGACGTGTTTGAGGGGCAGGTGGCTGATTACAACACGTGTGCATATCAGGGCGATGAGCGTGTGAGGTGGTACAAACCTGGACGATGGGCTGGACGGTTGTTGGACCTGAACAGATTGAGCAAACCATGTACCTGTGGGCAATGGGTTCGACACGAGCCCTTGGTTGGGGCAAAGCGTACATCTCAGGCTGCTCAATACCCCAGGAAACTGTGTGAGGAGTAGCGGAGATGGTTGTTGAGCAAAGAGCGAATCTATCAGGGACATCCCGACGGGCGACCCGCAGCAGACCCTTCCAAGAGGGTGTGGGAGGCATCGAAGGTATCACAAGACACCAGGCCACAGCTGGGGGTTTCGCATTCAATGAGCACGAGGAGAAGGCTAGGGGTGATGGGCTTCGGTGTCATGGACCCCTCGAACTGCGTGAATCAGTTAATTCGGAATAGAATGCAGGGAGAAACTCGCCATTTTGGAGAGTTTTCGCAAGAAGGGCGCAAAGTGGAGCAGCAGAGAGGAGTAGAAGGCAGAATGGGAGCTGGAAAGAGGGGCTCCTTCGATGAGGTCATGGACATCCTGAAGGGCAAGGAAAGACTGGCCAAAGCCAGGCAGGAGTTGAGAAAGGACTTCATGGCAGAATCGTCCAGCGCATCACAGAGAACTAAAAGAGAACAAGTTCTGGCTATGGCCATGGAAGCCTGCAACCAGGAGATGGGCCCCTTTCCGCTGAGGATTGAGACGGTGGAGAATGTAGCAGCGGCCATAAAGGCGGTTGGCTGGACGTCCGGAGACCAGTACATCAATGAGTTGAAGCTGATGCACATCGAAGCAGGTTGGGATGTGAGTCAACAACTATGCAGGGCACTGGCTGACTGCAAAAGGTCGCTCAAGAGAAACAGAGGCCCTGTGAGAAGAGCTCCTGAATTCAAGTTGGAGGACATCGAGCACATGAAATGGATCCTCACTTGCAAGGGCCCCAAAAGAACAGTTAGGCCAGCTCTGTCCTATGCCTGGGCGGTGATTTGGATGCTGAGAGAGATTGAGGTGAGCGCGATGAGGTGGAAGGACCTCTCGGCTGACTGGAGCAGGAAGAGAATTTCCATCTTCGTCCCCATCTCGAAGTGCGATCAGCAGGCATTAGGAGTCAGGAGAACCTTGCAATGCTGCGCCAACAAAACATGCCAAAGATGGTGCCCTTGGAGACTTTGGTTGGAGTTGTGGAGAGCACTTCATGGAGACCAAAGAGAACCACGTGAGTTTGTTTTCCAGGACACGGAGGGCAACAATTTATCGAAGGCAAAGATGGTGGAAGGCTGGGCTAAAGTGACAGTGCCGGAGATCCAAGGGCACTCGGCCAGAAGGTCAGGAGCGATGGGGTATGTACGACTTGGCATGCCCATCCAGGAGCTGGCATTCTTGGGACGGTGGAAATCTTCGGTGGTACTGACCTATGCCGACAACGCGTTCCAGTCCGAAGCCAGCCAACAAGAACCTGAAGCATGAGGATGAGCCCAAACCCAGAAGACAGCCAAAGAACCAGGGGGTCAGGTCAGGAGATAGCGCATCGATGTTTCCGGGACTTCCTGCAGGTTCACCCGTGAAGAAGGCAACTGAAGAGAAGGCGACTGAAGAAAAGGAGAAGTGCAACTTGGTGGTCACAGAGCTGCCCAAGAGGCTGTGGGTAGCATCGACGGCCTATGGTTCAAGAGAACGTGTATGGCACCAAGTGGAAGAAGCTGGATGGGATGTGCCTATTGAAACTTGGACTTCAGTGTGCGGCTGGCCCTTTAGTCGAAACTCGTCAAAAGTGATCCTCAACTCCCAGCTGACGATTGCTCAAAGAAAATGCAAGAAATGTTTGAGGAGAACTTGCGGCACAGCCAAAGAGGACGAATGGGCAAGTTCAGGATGACTTGTAAAGGTAAAACTGGACAGACAGTCCAGTTGACAACCGACCAAAAAGGTACACCTGCGATGTCCTGCCGCAGTTTGTTCAAAGGAGGGAGGGTTGGGTTTGCCACTTTCCCAACTCTGGTTGTCGTAGAAGTTCAACATGAACTGAGGGACAGAACAGAGTTTTGTAGAAAGAATAGGAGGGAGGGGGGGATAGAAATGTCTCCCACTGTTGAGCCTCTGGGCTCAAAGGCCTGGAGAATCCTTCTCCCTTTTTGCCCACCCACCCACTCCTTGCAAAGTAAGCACAAGTGAGGACGAGGACGAATGGGCAAGTTCAGGATGACTTGTAAAGGTAAAACTGGACAGACAGTCCAGTTGACAACCGACCAAAAAGGTACACCTGCGATGTCCTGCCGCAGTTTGTTCAAAGGAGGGAGGGTGGGTTAGCCACTTTCCCAACTCTGGTTGTCATGTCATTACTTGCCCGCAGAGTCACTCAACGGAACTGGCAAACCGACAAGCCTGAATGCTGAATGCACTGAATGCAGAGGCTTCAAGCAGACCCGCTTTTTCCTGACGGTACGCTGCTGTGCCGTGATACTTTCCATTTGATCCAGGGAGTTGCATCCCAGCTTGCTCGGGGTTGCGCTGTGCTAGGAACCAGTGCGATATGGCCACGGGTGTCAGTTGGAAGAGCTTCTGGATTGGACCCGAGACAATCTCAATCAGACTGCTGTAGCAATCCAGCAAGTGGCAGATGACCTTGCTATTAGTAATCCTGTTGCAGGATTCAGTGCTATTTTTGGGCGCTGGTTCGGCTGGGAACCAAGCATGAGCCTGCCATTTGCTGCAGTCATTCCGCAAGAGTGCCCGAAACCTTTTCTTGGCGTCCGCAGGAGCACTCGTTACATGAACTTGGGAGCACTTCTGACTTTGGCAGGGGGCTTAAATTAAATTGACTACAACCACGAACCATCATGCCAAGCACACCTCTGTGGGCATCCAGTCCTGGCGTACAAGTGCGAGTTATTGGTCGCGCCATCCGCTTCATGTCCTGCTGTCCTTTTGTCTCTGCACCTGTCCATGCTCTTGGATGTAGTTGCGAGCCTGGGTTCGGTTTTGTGTTTTGGTTGTCATCATGTTCCCCCTGGCACTATATTGTTGGGGGCTGTCCGCAGTTTGTGTCCGCTTCGGTGGGGCGTTTGTCTAGATGCTAGTGCCTCTATATTGGTCTGGGTGTTGCGCGCCTGTCCCCAGCCACAAGCCTATGCCCTAAGTACCTCCGAAGCCAACATAGGTCGGTTAGGTGAAGCTTCAAAAGGGAGCTTTCGTCGAGGAGCCTCTCTGCCACTGGGTTTACGACATGACCGCAGGGTCACCGACATGACAGACCCTGTTGAGCCAGCCTCAGGATGGACTACGTCGTGGACCAACCTTTCCGCGTGGACAGCGGCTGTCCCTGCTCACTTGGAACATTCAAAGACTGAGCAGCGCCATTTGGCGAGAGTTTTTTGCACTTCGTCGCACGCAATACACGCTGCTGGGTGCACTCATGGACACCGGGCCAATGCACACGGGCGCAGCATAAAGACCATGGAGGTTTTCTAATTCTGGTGAACCAGTGTTTTGGCCCGGAGACAGATATTGTCTCATTCATTTGCATTTCCAGGCGCCTGCTGCTACTTGGACACGTGCTGACATGTGGACTTCGATTGTTAGGTGCCTCACTCATATGCTCGTTCGAACATGCTGGACTTCAACAACCCGCTTTGAACCGCCTGATGCTTGTAGCATTCCTTTGCCACAGTGGGGAGCCATGCTTGAAGGACCACAAGACAGTTCCAAGATTCATTATGTGCTCGTGAGACACATCCACCAGAGTCAAGAAGTCACGCTTGACCATGTCCTTGGAACACTGCCCTGCGGGCCGGAACCACTCTCCATGCAAATGGCCCACCTGGACCTGGCATCAGCGTCGCGGTGTCATTACCGCATGTTTCTTGGCCAAGCAGGAGTGCACTCACCTGGAGGACCTGGAGTGGGCCTTTGTTTGGGGTACCAGAGTTTGGCCAATGGAGTAGTGCTTAGTGACATAGGCACTTCATCAGCCTTAAACAGGGTCAGCCCTGATTGGAAGGATCCAGAACCCAAATTTTGCCGATCGACTGTGGGGCCACTACCAGGGAGCAGTCGGGTTTATATCCGAACGCTCTGCACACTAGAAGCGTGATAGGTTCCACAGTGAATGCAGCCTGCTTTTGAAGCTGCTTCCAGACGTGACCAAAGAACAGTGATTCGTTGCCGTGATTCGCATGGTCTTGTGATGGCGCCCCACCCATTGCCGATCGGCCGATCGGTTTGTGACGCAACGGAGCCCATCTCAGCAGGCAAGCCGGCCGGCCAAGACTGGCCACGAAGAGATTCGTGAATGCTCGGTCACACGCTGCGAAATGGCGAAGCGGAAGAAACACACTAGCTTCTTGTTCCTAGAAGAGATGGCCTCCAACCCAATAGCGATGGCCTCCACCTGGTAGCTTCTTGTTCCTAGTGGGAAAACACTATGCCACCTTTTTCATCCTCCTGTTTTCCTCCTATGTTGGTTGGGGTGTTGTCCTCTGTGTCTGTACTGGTCAAGGCTTTGTCCGGGCTTCGTACAGCCCGGTGACAAGAGCCTGCAGCATTTGCCACCCACGACAACAGCAGACAACAACTCTTGCTTATGAACATGTTCTGGGCCTATGCCACTGCAATGTTGTTGTCGGGCTCAGGCCCCAGGAACACCAGACTCCTGGAAGTAGACCAAGCCCCACTCTTAGAAGATGGCTGCAAAGTTGAACACTTCAGTGGCCACATCGCAACCCAGCGTTCATCAGGCACTTCTTGCTGACAGCACCAATGGCTTTGCAAAAGCCTTGGTGGCTGTGCTCCAAACGCACTCTTGCTCAGTGGAGTTGGGAAGGGAGGGGGTAAAGCCTACTGCTTAGCAGTTTAGACGCCTTTCAATTTCAGAAAATAATCACCTGTGCCACCTCCCAAGCGCCATCTCCGATGCAAGGAGGACAGTTTTCCACTTTACAAATGGGAGCCTGTTGTTGGGATTAGGATTCGGCAGCCACAAGAAGTCAATTCTCATTTTACTTTTTCATGTTCGAGCTTGCCATCAGGCCACTCGCACACCGCTTTCGTTGTGTTACTTTGTAGTGCGAGGCACTACCGCACTTCTGCGAGTGACATCAGCATGATGTCACAGGAGTGCGCTGATCAGCTGGGCCTGTAATTAAGTTCCAGAGTGTTGAGAAACAACATTCTGTGTGATCACTTCATTGGATGTTTTTTGCACCTTTGTGAGCATCATGATGCAGCGCACAGGTACGTGCGAACCATGGTGCTGGTTCACGATGCAGCCGGAGGAGCAAACCTCCAGCGACTGCTCAATACAGTTTGCGGAGCTGGCAATTCTCCATGCAAGAGTTTCTTCTGACAGATTCAGCCTGCACAGTGAGCCCTTCGCCGCTGGTTGTCCAGCCCCCATTAGACTAGACCCTATTGCCTGTCGGTTGGGCAATTGAGCCCTGTGACTGTAAGTCAGGCAGTGTCGCAGTGTGGGTTTGCACTTCTGATTGAGGTATTGCTGTGCATCCTTGAAGCGCCCGAGCCTGGCCCTTGGAGATTCAGGTCAGGTGACCGTCAGGTGTGTGTATATATACACAAAGTTTGTAATTTAGCGGTGTGTTGCAATAAGTGCAGTGAACATTAATTTTGTAAATGACAAGGCTGTTGCCATCAGAGAAGGACCGAGGGTGGCAGCCTCAAAAGTCTATTTTTCGTTGAGCTGCCCCCGGCTGGTCTTGCCATCGCCAACTAGAGGTCGAGCAGACTGTCAAGGTCGCACCTCACGACATTCTGCTTGGAGCAGGACGGTGCCAGACAGCAGCCTGCGACTTCGTTGCATGGGACAGCCCAAGAAGTTCGTATGGCTTGCAAGGGCCCCTCTAGAAGGACTATGTCGAGTCAATTGACCACACAAGATCCGAAAGGGTACACACACAATAGCTCTTTTGAAAGGACTTCCCACAGCTCCAGCTCAGCGGCCTCCGAGGCCAAGAACATGGCACGCAAAAAGCAGCCTTAGTCTTGCACTGTGAAGGTCTTCGGGTGGCACGAGTTGTATGTGATCCACGCTTGCGCAGCTGTGGATTTGGAAGCTTCTTGGTTGTAAAGGTTTCAAAAGGTTTCCAGCCCCCTTTGGACTTAGGCCGTTGTTCGGAAGGTCATAGAAGGTCAATGACTGGTTGTCATGTGTGCGGTCTGCAGATGCTGAATATTGAATGATTTGAAGCGCTTTTCGTACCATGCAGCAGTGGTTTTATGGATTTGATTTGCTCAAGGTGAAGCTGTGCGGCAACTTGTGTCTTGCTTGAAGGATGGTCAGGCTGACTGCTCCTTTTGCAACTGTTTCTCCAAGTTTTCCTTGACGTTCGATCATTCGGCCCACTGGGTCCCGTTTGCCTCGAGGGGAGCATGGAAAGCCTCCAGGATGCAACTGGTGCAGCTCTCAAGGGTCTGTTGGTGTTTGCATGTTGTCCGGTGATTCTGACTGCCTTGCCCAGGCAGCCTGCCACTTCGACGACCACAACTGTCAAGCTGCTCTTGGCTTGCTGCCTCCTTCGGCGCGGGACCCCAGAAATTGAACGGGATTGATGTGTCGTAAGTTCCAGTTGTTTGTCCAACTGGAAGCAGCCAGGCAAATATGTAGAATGCATTACGCATGTGGGATGCCGAATTGCTAAGTATTACCTGCCTTCTTCAGAGAGTTCACAACTGCCAAAGCAGAACTGCCTCTTGGTGGGGCAGGTCTTACTGAACCTTTACTACGTTTCTGGTCTCGCCCTGACCTTATTGATTCTTATTCAAGGTAGGGGCAAGACAGAGTCCAGTCCGAAAGCCAAGCTGTTGAGTCAGCGTAAGGGAAGAGATCGCTCTTGGCAGGACTTGGCCTGCGCCCAGTAGCTTTGGCACCAGAAGGGCCCTCAGGGTGGTGTTCTCTATATTTACATACCGTCCTTTTGTCTCTAACGTTTCTACTCGGCCTCCCTCCCTCCTCTCTCTCTCTCTCGTTTTTCAGGGCGCGGATGGAAGTTTCAATAAAGAACAAAACAGTTGGAATTGATCGAGGAAATTTAGTGCAGTATGATGTTATACACCTCAAAACCGCATTCATCCAGATCTCTAGAAAAATGTGTAAATGTTTCGCCGGAAAGGTAGATTTCAATTGAACAAGCAGCCCAAGCTGTGAAAGCAAGAAGCCAAGCAGTTGAAGCCATAGGACGGGGCATTACTTGACAATCACGGCTGACGACTGTTGCCATGAGAGCTTGTTTGGCTCCAGGGTGGCTTTTGCGGCAATGCGCTGCTGACATTGCGCTTTCAATCCTCGGATTCCGTGCGACAAGTGCACACACGACCACCCTCAGCCTACCCTTTCGGCCACTTGCACCTCATTTATTTTAATTGTTTCCTATTCGTGCCCACTCATTCACACCCTTGTGTCCAATCTTGCGCAACTCCCAGCCGGAACTGTGACGCGACTCGGAACTTTCTCGTCGAAGAGTTCTCCGGTTGTTGGGTAGCACAAAGCAATTGTGCGCAGTGACACAGAGCTGGCGTCGACCGAAGGTCGGGCTCAAGCTTTTTTTTGTGGTTGACACCGAGGATGGTGGAAACCAGCGGCCCGAATGCCATGGCGCTAGAGATGGCGCGGTGGCTGCTGACGTGGAGCCGGACCTATCCCACTGAGTGGGATGGGCTGGGCGACATCTTCACCTGCCTATGGAATATTAGCAGGTGTCAATTCGTGGACAACCGGACGAACGGCATTTTGCCCATCACGATGGCCGCCGTCACTTTGGCCCGCGATACTGCCGACGAGGTGCACCCCTCCTTGATCCGCCTCACGAAGCACGTGGGCGACTTCTACAGTCCGGCCGAGATTCGGCCACGGCCTTTGATGGAGATCTTCAGCGGGTGGACCAACATCCGTTTGGAGACTTGGGTGGAAACGGCCGCTCGCAGCGTCCACGTGGTTCGAGGACTGCGCCGAGGAGCTCACCTGACCAATGCCTGGCCCATGGAGTTTATGTTTGAGACCCTGTGTGCATACCTTGAGGACGCACACCTGATCGGCCGCACGGCAGTTGTGAAGCGCAATCGCCAGGTCGCAGCGATCGGTGATGCTATGATGGCATTGGCGACCCAGGACCCAGATGACTTGCGCCTGGCACGTCGCCGCCTCGAGTTCGAATCACCATAAGCGTGAAACCGGATGCACGGATTAGGTATGAAAACTCGCTCGATGCCGGTCGGTGTTGGGACCTTAGTCAGAGACGAACACTTGGACTGACGCTCATTCGTCAGATGTGAAGCACTTAGATTCGGTGACTTGGTGTCGATCGTCGGATTCCCACACCCCCCTCTATCCATGTTTTGATTCGCACCCTTTGTGCGCTTGCCACAGCCGTTAGCATGGCTCTGGCCGATCGATGGAACACAGTGATAGCGGCCTGCGAGATAGCGGCCGTCACACGCATCCTTCCCACGCTGGTCGAACTGGGCTGGACATCGCCATCCGTTCTGGCCGCTCAACGACCCCGATGGTCAAGACTCGACCTGACTGATGAGGAGACATCCATGCTGCAGATACCCTTGGCCACCTGGCTGGAGACACACCAGGATGGCTCACCGAAAGATCCACGTCGAGACCTTCCCAAGATCAATCCCTCCACGGGGGGCAGCCTCAAGCGGGCCCTCGAGTCAGCACAGGCCAACCAATCGGACCGGACCTTGAAATCCTTTCGGGAGGACATTTGGGCGAGGAGCAACTCGCATCCACACAACAGCAGAGTCAAGACCTGGGAGACGATCGCCCGAGCGTGGCACGTGCCCCCATGGCCACTGACCCCGGACCTCATCGAGAAAGTGGGGGCCTCCCTCAAAGCCGGAGGGTACAAATCGGCCAAGCTGTATTTCAGCGCAGCCCGACGCGAACACGTCGTTCGCCACGGCGACATTCCTGTCGAAGTCGAAGTCAGCATGAAGGATGCCGTGCGGAGCATCGAACGCGGCTTGGGCCCCTCCAAACTCAAGGACTCGTTCGACCTCGCCTTGCTCAGGACACTATGGGACCTGCCCGACTTCCAGCACATCGAGGACGACTACATCATGGTGCTGAGCGGCTCCTGGTTCCTCATGCGAGAAATCGAACTCGCGAACGCTCGAGCCTCTCACGTTCGTTTCGAGCATACCTCCTCCGACCACCCCGTTGTTCACTGGAGCCTTCCCGTCTCAAAGACGGACACAAAGGGGGAGATGATCGAGAGATCCCACGTGTGTTCCTGCTCCGCAGGCACCGAACCTCTGTGCATCGTTCACGCCCTGAGGCGTCGGATCGACAAGATCGAGCTCATGACCGACCGCACACCCCTCTTCCCGGACAGCCGAGGTCACACCAGGTCCAAGGCGGACACCATCAAGGCCATTCGAAACATCATCGGCCTGACAGGTACCGAGACCACCCGGGTCGGACCTAATGGACGCTCCCTGGAGCGCTTCGGTGGCCACTCACTGCGGGTGGCGGGATCCCAGTTCCTGGCGGCTCATGGAGTCGACACGAACACGATCCTCCTGCTGGGCCGTTGGAGCTCGCATGCCATCCAGAGGTACATCCAGGAGGCATCACTCCTTCGACCGTGCCGACCGCTTGGTCACCCAGAAACCCCCGATGCACGACCCTCGTTCGTGCGGGACACTGACTTGGCGGAGCTCCGCACCAAACTGGAGAGCCTGGCCAAGAAGGTCGCCTCCTTGAACACACCACCGAAATACGTGGTAATTCGGAAGGCCTACCTGCCGGACCCGCGAGAGAACGGGGCCGTTCCGGCCGAATGGCGCACGAAGTGCGGGCGACCATATGGATTGACCCGCTTCCGGCGCTCGGACCGACTCGACCAGCCATGTAGGCAATGTTTTCCCGACACCCCCGAAGCCGCGGGGGCTTCCTCCGAGACAGAGGTCATGGACCGCCAATCCGACGAGTCCGAAACCTCATCGACAAGCAGCGATTCCGAGTGAAATGCCCTGCACCGCACGGATCGGAAGCCGGCGCGAGCGTACTTGGCCCTACCGAGCTTTAGACCACCAGGCTCCCACTCGTCACTGTCGTGCACTTACCTGGACACACCAAGCTTTAGACCACCAGGCCCCCGGGGAATCCAACGGTTCCGACGCCGTTCGCATCGTGGCCCCCCCGAGACGAAGACCCCTGAGGTTCCGAGGACCCCTGTGTGACACACAATTCTCGGAGCCGATCCCTTTCATGGATCAGGCAACTTGGGACGACGCCTCGTGGGCGCCACCCCCTCGACCGACGTCGATGCGCGCCATGTCGGCCGAGCTCGCAGCGCTTGCCACCGCATGCGGCCTCCCGGAGAAGCTGCACGGGTACCTGCGAGCCAAGCAGGTCCTCTCAACCGGACTTCTGGCCGCGATGGCCGACTCCTTTCAAGAGATTGATGAGCTACTGTTCAAGCCCCTGCTCGAGGGCGAAGAGATCGAAGGCACAGAATGGAAGATCTCCTCCACCGAAGGCCCGGTGGTGAGGGCTGCACTTCGGTTCCTGTGGAATCAGTGCAGGGACAAAGGCGGCATGCACGCCCAAGCCAGTGGCGCCAATAGCCAGCCACTGGGGTTGCCCCCGCCAGCAGGAGGAGGCCAACCGACCGAACCAACGACGAGCAAATCGGCACCCACTGTGCCGCGGGAGATACCTCCTCAAGAACTCCAGAAGCTCGTGAAGTTCTACGCTGACACAGAAATTGCCGGACGCCAGCGTGATTTTCCGATGAAAATGCTGGTCGGCGCCGAACGGGTCATGGCCCGAATCTGGCACGAGGCGTGGATCTCTCACCAATTCACGCCAACACAGCTCCATGAAATCCTCGAAGCGAGGTGCTTCGACAGTTCAGGCTCTCTCAACTCGCTCAACAAAGAGCTCCGACAGAAAACTCAGAGCCGATTGGCGGTCGATGAAGAGCACAACACGATAGTGATCGAGGAGGAGCAACAGTGGAGCCCCAAGGGCCTCTTGAGTTTGATGGATGCCCTGGAGGCGATTGAGCTCTGTTGGACCCTCTGCCAATTGGGCCATGAACTCGACATCAAGGCCTACATCAACTGGTGGAAGCAACTCTTCCGATCCCGACCGGGGAAAATCGAGCAGTTGAAGACCTACTGGCTCGACGGGGGCTGGCGGATCGCCCTGCTGATGCGCCAAGGGCACACCTTCGCCCACTGTACCCAGACCCTCATGGACGACACGGGCGCACTCCAGGCCGCCTTGATGAAGGAGCTCACCATCGCGAAGCCCCAGCAGACGAAGCCACAGGCACGGAAGCCCCCATCGAAGGGCAAGGGAGGCGGCAAGCACGACCGCCAGGAGTCATCATCCTGGACCTCACCTCAGTCCTCACAGGATCGCCCATGGAAACGAGAGTGGCCGCAATGGAAGTCCAGTGATGCATGGCAGTCCCAGCCGTGGAAGAAATCCTCGGCGGGGAAGCACTCTGGCTAGGGACAGCACGGGGCTCCCCCTGAACCAGAGGGAGTACCCGGGCCGAAGCGGCAGAAAACACTGACACCACAGCCTGACAGCCGGCTGAGTCGATACATCGCCCCCGGAACACCCACACCACAGCCGACCGCAAAGGCCTGGATCGTCCTCAGTGTCTTCGACGGCTGCGGGATCGCTCATGAGGCTGCCGACATCGTGATTGGCAGTCGCCGCATCTGGCACCGAATCTCCTGGGAGATCGACGAAGCCTGTGTGGCCATATCGTCCCACCGATGGCCGGACCTCGAGCAGAGGGGTGACATCTTCCAGGATGAACAGGCAGCCCTGAAGGCCCGCATCGACGAGATCGACCCGAACCAGGAGTGCGCGATCCTACTCACGGCCGCACCGCCGTGTCCAGACTTCAGTCGAATCCGACCTGATGCCCCAGGCAGGGACGGCCCCGAGGGCCAGAAGTTCGACAACATGCTCCGCTGGTTCGCGGCCCCGAGCGCTCTCTTCAGGGAGAGGAAGGTCCTACGCATGATCGAAAACGTGATCATGAGCCGCAAAGCGGATCTTCGCCACTTTGAGGCGGAGGTGGGAGTCCCTGCCATCATCATGGACGCCCAGGACTGGGGACTTGTCAAGAGACCCCGAGTCTTTTGGACAGATGCTGGGTGGCAGCAATTTGGCGAGACCGCCATGGGCTGGAGGATTCGCTGGACGAAGCTCTATGACACCGACCACCTGACGTTCGAATTCCCCCCAGACCCAGTGGCATCCATTCTGCCTCCTAGGTGGAAGCCCCCGAAGTGCCTCGAGGAAGGCAAGACCCTCCCCACCCTGACATCCCCAGCACCAGGCCCTGAGGGACGCCCCGCACCCAGATCCGTGAAAGGAAAACTGGACTCTGCCACGTTCCACCGATGGGAACTGTCCGGGCGCCAATTCGCCCCATGGCACTTCCGCCAAGAGAACCTGTTCGAGAACGAACGGGGTGAGCTCGTGACACCAAGCATCCTGGTGAAAGAGCGCCTCCACCACCTGGAGGACGACTTCACGGCACCAGCCCAGGACGACAGAGAACGACACAAGATCCTGGCGAACAGCTGGCATTTAGGCACTGCCATCCTGGTCATGACCATGCTGACCTGCTTCCCAGCAGCGGAGGCCTCGCTCCCGCCGGGGCCGGAGCTGGACCCGCTTGGACACACAGCCATCGACACCCTGGCATCGATCTGGGCATCAGGACCACTCGCCAGTGGACCGCACAAGGGGGAGCAGGGCGAACACTGGATGACCCAGTGCACATGCCTTCACCAACACTGGCAAGCCAGCTGGCTCAGAAGCCACCCGCACGATGTGGCCGACCCACTTGAACCGGGCCTGACACAGACCATCAATTTATGGCACCAATGGCACCAGCGGCTGCCAGCCCTCCGAGCACAGCTGATCGAGGAGATCACGGACATGGCACTGGACCTCGAGGACGATCTCCAGGCCTGGCACAAATTGAGACCCGAAAACATTCGAATCGTTCTCGATCCATCAGGCCCGAACCGAATTCACTTCCCACTACTAGCCCAACTCCTGCACAAGTTTGGGTGGGAGGACCAGAGATTGCTAGCCGAGATCCAAGAAGGGTTTCCAGTGCTGGGCAAGATGAGCCCAGGCCTAGGTTGGGAAAAGAGACAAGACATGAAGTACGCACAGCCGATGCGTCTGTCGTCGTTCATGCAGTTGAACGAAGAGCATGTACTGTCCAGAGTGCATCAGACAAAACCAGATAAGCACTGGCAGTCACTGCTGGAGGAAATCTCGAAAGACATCGAGAAACAGAGAATGATTGGTCCCCTGACAGCCCCACCGAGCTGCACCATACGGACAATCCCCTCCACTCATCACCCGAACACACAGGCACTGAAGGAGGGGCCATCACACCACGTCCCCACAAGCTTTGCATTCTCGGTCGAGCAGACCGGCGCCGATGGACAGACCAAGGTCCGACGGTGCGAGGACTGGAAACGAAGCAGGCACAACGAGACAATCGAGGGGGAAGACATCCCACCGACACATAGGGTCAATACATTCATTGCAGTCGCCAATGAATTCCATGCAAAAGGATTCAGCACACACCTGTGGGGGGCCGACCACGAGTCAGCATACCGGCAACTACCAGTAGCAGAACCCGATCACACCCACGTGTTGGTCAGAATCCCCGGGGGGTGGACGCTTTGGAAACATAGATGCCTCCTGTTCGGGAGCACAGCCTCGGTGTGGTCGTACACATGCACAGCAGACATGATTTGCTGGCTATGCCGTGCCCTCACACTTTCACCCATGGTGCACTATGTGGACGACTATGCATCGATCGAACCGGAACAAACGATCCAATCGGGCTTTGATTGTGTGCACCACATCATGAAGCACGTGGGCTTCAAATTCAAACCAAGCAAAGACCAACCCCCCGCCCCACGGCAGTTAATCCAAGGCGTCATCATGTCCATCGATGCCACGTCCTTCACCGTTAGCACCGAACTCGGTCGCATGCAGCGCATCACAGCACAACTGCGCGGACACTTGCACAAGGCCACAATGTCCTCGGATGAGGCCACTCGATTGGCCGGCAAGCTCCAATTCATATCCGAGGCTACCATGTCCCAGGCCATACGCTGTTGCATACAGCCACTGTATGCACGCGCAAGTGCACCCATCCAACATGCACAAACCCCACTAGGCAGTGGGATCACAGACGCTTTGCAAACGTTATTGCATGTCTTACCGAGTCTCAAACCAAGAACATTCAACTTTACCAAGACAGCTTGCACAATTGTGTACGCTGATGCATACTTTCAGGCTGGAGACCAGAGACTGTCGGTCCGAACGGCACTGGAGCAACCAGGCTGGACCGCGGAAGCCACGAACCTCATGAAGAACGGCTGGGGCTTTGTGCTTCGCCGACCCGACGGTGAGTGTCATTATGCCCATGGCGAGATTCCTGGACGGCTCCTTGGACGGTTCACCACCCGTAGGGCATTCATTTATGCCTTGGAAATCATTGCCCAACTCCTGTGCCTCATTGTCGGCATGCCAATGATGGAAGAGATGAGCATTTGCTTCATCGATAACGAGCCGGGCAAATTTGCGCTCCAGCGAGGATTCGGCAAGGACACCAAGGTGAACCGCCTCTTGGGACTCCTGTGGAGCTTCCTGAACAAGTGCGACCACCAGCCCTACTGGGAAAGAGTCACCTCGCAGGCGAACATAGCCGACGCAGTCAGTCGGGGGGACATGTCCATGGCCGAACGACTCGGCTGGAAGAGAATGGAAACCTCGTGGGACGACCTCTACCACATCTTCGTCGACGCCACCGACTCCATGGAGCAAGCAATGAGCCTGGGAGCTGCGCTGGCCACGTCTTTTGGCCGGGTGCCACGGGGTCAGGCGGCCAACATGGCAGAAGAACGCCTGCCTTGCGACGCTGCTGTGGCACCAACCCCAAAAGGAGCGCAGCGGCTGAAGTAGGCTCAGGGCAAAGCGCAGCATGTGTCGGGTAGCACAAAGCAATTGTGCGCAGTGACACAGAGCTGGCGTCGACCGAAGGTCGGGCTCAAGCTTTTTTTTCACCTGAGACTTTGCTAGCAGCACCAAGCAGGCAGAAGAACGCCTGCCTTGCGACGCTGCTGTGGCACCAACCCCAAAAGGAGCGCAGCGGCTGAAGTAGGCTCAGGGCAAAGCGCAGCATGTGTCATACACATAGAGATATGTACCCTCAGGACAAAACGCTTGCCTAACTGGCGTTGAGTATGGTTGTCATGGGGGTTCTCACTCTGTGCATTGCCTTCCCTGCTTGCATTGCTGTGCTGAAAGGCGCTGAACCACAGGGCTGCTCTGACTTTACCCGGGCTTTTGACTTGACCGGTGCGCTTGTAGGGTGAGCTTGGGTCAAGCATGAAATCTTTCAGTTGCAAAACGCTAGCCAAGGCCCCAAATCCGCAGACCGGCGAGGTGTCAGCCGGGGCCTCGAATCAGATTGCGATGCGTAGCTTCTGCGGCCTCTTTGGTGGAGTGTATTTCGACGCTCGACCCCGGGGTAGCCTTTGGGGTGAGCTGGTGCCAAAGTTGCACTTCAGATCGTAGTGGATTGGGTTTGTGAAAGTGCGACGCCTATTATTACACCTGAGAGCTGAAAGACTCCATGAACTTCACAGAGGAAGCGTCTCCCCACCTTGCCAAACAAGCGACCAGCAACCAGAACATGGATATTCTCGACAGAGTTGCAGAAAAGAAACGACATTTGCCCCATGCCCCCATGCTTGTATGGCGGGCCTTGTTGACATTGCTGCCAGTGTCTGGGTTGCAAACATGAGCTGTTCTACGCCGCTACTAGACCTTGACGCAATGTTGCCAATGTTTGCATTTCCTTAGCAGCCTTAGTTGGGAACCTTCGGATTCAGCTACAAATACAGCGTGCAATTTTTCTCGAGCACAGGGAGGTGACTGCAGTTTGATGCCAGACCCGAGAAGTGTTCAGAGTTTCTGAGTGTCTTCCGATGTTGGGGATGTTGTGTTGATTCATGAGAAAGGGGTTCTCTGGACATTCATAAATTCCACTACCAATTGCGGAAGCCGGTCTTTGCAGCCCTATTCATGAGCATTATATAACTTGAAAGATTCGAAGTGCTTAGGTCTATGCCCAGCTATGCGCAAAGAAAGGCAGGACGAAGCAGATGCACATGCAGGACCAGGGCATCCAGCGAGAGGTGGGGTTGACTGGTTGAAGTTTTTCAAGCGAAATGTGGAGCAGACACGGCTATATATATATATATACAGTAGTCTATCCTAATATATCCCGTAACGCTAAAGGACGGCCCTTGCCTCCAGTCATGGGCCAAGGCAGTGATTTATGTGCCTCCAGTGACTGTACCTCAGACCAGATTTCCGATGTGGCTTGTGCTAGCTGGAGAGGGCCAGAGCACTGCATCCTGTCGGAATGCTAGCAGATTCACGTTTCCGTGCCGCTTGTTGCGTGGTGGGCCAGCATTTGAAAGGGAAAAGGAACCAAGCAAAAGCAAGACATGTTTATATATATATATAAGTTTTAAGTGGCTTGTGGGTCCACGTGCAATCATAGGCGGGAATCACAGACCCCTGTTCTACATCCTTTTGATTGGTGCGCTTCCACTTGTTTTGTAACCTGTCTTGACTCTAGCCTCGCCACTTGTAGCCAAGGAAGAGTTCTTGGCAGACACTGGCCTGTTGCTTTTCACTGCTCAACATGGTGTCTTGCTTGAATACGGAGCATTTGCGCAGCCTCTTCTTCGAGCATATTCCGTATTTTTTAAAGATACTTTGCTTAATTAAAATAGGACAAGGTGG
>CAXIVM010002614.1:0-35185 GCA_964035705.1 Porites rus | reverse complement strand
GTATATAGATGCACTTGGTACTCAGACGCATTATTCCGACCTGCTCATGTACGTAAGAGGAGAATATGTGAGGAGGGTGAGTCAGCTTCAATGCCAGGCAAAATAAACCAATATTGATCAGTTTTGACCGAACTTCAGTGAATAGACTATAGACATTCAATGGGTTTGGCTTGTTGGTAACCACTTCCAAAGACTCGCACTTAACCTTAACACTGACGATCCAACTCACCTTCTCAATCCACCTGGAACTTGGTGTGACCATGCTTGACTGTGTTAAGTCTAGACGAGTCCAACCACCGCCTTTTTCCGAGAAAAGGGGCACCAGCAGCAAGAGGTTTATTGGAACACGTGGGACGTGGTCTGAGATGGATGAAAAACCAATGCGGACGTCCGTTTCCACCGGTTCATTTGCAGGTGAAGCAGTTAAGCAGCAACAGAACCCAACAAGAATAAACAACATCTCAGCCAGTACGGTGAGATTGACTCCATGCTCCCCAACGACAGTCAGTACCGGACATGTCACGCGTCGCTTCAGGTGGTGAAGGAATTGCCATGCCGGCATCAATTTCATTCCACCTGTTTGAGTAGCTGGTGTGCTCACGGCACCAATCGCTTCATCAAAGCGGCAAGATGCCCAATCTGCAGACAAAAGCACGCGTTTCACAGATGAGAAGATCGGCTGAAGATCGGTGTAGATAGGTGTTTATTTCGAGTTTAAATCCAGTCTTTGCCCATTTCATCCCATTTCCATTTTTCGGGTACTGGCACCGCAAGAGCGAGCGCCAATGAGGAATGGCGCAATTTCGCCCGGCAGACCTGAACCGGTCCAAACCGCCCACCCGAGTGGCAACGTTGAAAAAGTCGGATGCCGGGAGCGGTCCGGGAGCTTGGTCAAGGAGACCTTTTTGGCAAAACTCGAACCGAGGTCGAGGTTCAAACACCCCAGAGGCATCTCTCTCTGTGCCATGTCGAACCCAAAGAAGTTGTTATTCTACCTTCCGACTCACGTTCCTGGAAGTGGATGGCACCCCTGTTCCTCATGAACGTCGTAACTCCGAACTCTGGGCCGTTTGCGGACGCCACGGTCTCATGTGATGTGCCTCCTCGTTCGTGACAAGACGCTATCACATCCAGACGCCGCCCCCCCGTCGCGCTGAGGCTTGTCGCAGATCTACGAGGACTTGGACGATGAGCTTGAGGGAGTCGCCTGAGAAACAGCGGGAGAAGCGAAGAGAAAGGAGGAAAGGAAAAGAAGTGCCTGAAGGACACTGTAGAAAAATAGATCGATCTATCAGTTAACTTGGTGAATCCTCACTGTACTTCGAGTTCTACCAATGACCAGATCTTCATAGTCTTCAGTTCTAGATCCTTCAGCAGCGCTCTTGCGGGCTCCGTGCCTCTCACACCGTCCTCGTTTCTCGGCTGCCCCGGCCGGGGACGTGCCGACCGATGTTTTTTGTCCGCTCTCTGCGGATGGCTCACAGCGAGGAAAAGCTGGCAGAGTGGACAGGGAAGATGACGGGAACGAGAGGGATGCAACACGAAGGAATTCTAATAGCTTCTTGTTACTAGTAAGGCCAGGAGCCCCTAGTAGCGTCCTGGCTTCCTTCCAGTTGCTTCAAATTTGGAGTTTAAATTGACACCGCGAGACCGCGAGTGGTATTTGTGGCCACTGTGCGTCATCCAACAGATATGCACTCCACATGTTTATTGGGTGTACATTTGGGCAGAGGGTTTTGGGCCAAGCCCATTGTGACAAATACTCTCAGCATGCGCTACAACTGCTTTTGCTTGGTCAACTGCAAGTACATCTCCTCAGCATCACGACATAAATCCGAGACTCTGAGACACCCAATCTTGCTGTTCTTTTCAAGAGAGGGTATCCAAAATGAAGCTCACAGATAGATGGATGATGATGGATGAACATCCTCGAGTGTCAACAAGTTCTCCAGTTGTGTTTTCTTTGGTAACCTCACACATTTTGATGAAACACAGCTTGCCTTGGCTCCTCTTGAATTGTGCCACCTTTCATCTACATGACCACATTGATTGTCATGTTGTGTCCCTTGTTATTGTCATTGCTCGATCAGCTTTTTGCCATGTTTTCATCTGTACTCATCGCATCCCAGCCGGAGGCGAATTCCGTGTGCAGCGCGGCTGAACCGGAACCGGGCCGAACCGAACTGTCGCCCGCTGCGGCTGAACCGGGCGTGAACCGCCGCTTTCGATGGTCTGCGGGAAGCGTTTCGATGCAAAAAGGAATCGCCAACTTCAGAGTCATCAGGAGCTTTGGTTCTTTCGAGTTATGCTCAGTCCATCCTGGCATGTAGATGTATACTATGTGCTGTTGCCACACAGTGCATGTCTCCAACGTGTTCCATCAAACCTCTCATGCTGAAAAACGATTCGGGTGGCTGAAAAGCTCCTGATGATTAGTGGATCACCGGCAGGGCACTTGACAACGATCCAAGGCTTTTTGTTCGGCTCGGAGTTCAGTTCAAAAAAAGGGATTCATCGTTGTTTATCTTTTTTGCTGTTCCTGAGACTTGGTGGTGAAGATCTTGAGACTTTTTCTACGTGAAAAGTGCCTGATCAGCTCTTTGGTGGACCCCAAGATGCGTTTCGTTGAGAGGAGATTGGTCACACCAACACTTCCCTTCAAAGGCGTGGGACATTGGTCGCTCATCCATTCTGGTCACCGGCGAGGTGCCTCCAAAATCCTTGATTTTCCAGAATGTTTAAGGGACAATCTGCAGGAAACATAGCTTATTGTGTGAAGACCATGTTTTCCTGGAGGCTCTTCCTTCAACATCATTCAACCCAATTGCTATTGCAGGCGCCTCACCAGGTGTCGACTATTATTGGTGCAACCTGATTTTGGTTGATGGACACCTTGGTTGCTTCCATGCTTTGGGGCAGTTCACAGTAGCTGCCCGTGAGAG
The DNA here is from genome assembly GCA_964035705.1 of Porites rus. Taxonomy (NCBI): domain Eukaryota; kingdom Metazoa; phylum Cnidaria; class Anthozoa; order Scleractinia; family Poritidae; genus Porites; species Porites rus. Next base: position 32,243 of record CAXIVM010002614.1, on the reverse strand, counting down.
ACGAGGTTCTAACCACTCGCTGCTTTTTCGGCTCGAGGCGAGGAAAGTGCTCGCCCAGTAGCCACAAGACATGAGGAAATGCCCTTCGGGTGATCCAAGGACCACAGTAGATGCGAGCAAGTCAGATGCGCAAGACAAAGACTCAATATCGCAAGTCTACACAACAAGATTGCCAGAGCTTCTTTACGCATGTCTAGTGAGGTGAAAAAGTTATATAATTGTTGCAATATCGCCTAGTCTTTGGTGAGCACCACATGACTGGTCTTAGGTCTTGTGTGAAGCTTACGAACTCATCTCAAGACGATTGTGCAACAACCCAACAAGATAATCGCATACAACGCATAGTTACTCAGATATCAATGATATCAAGGCAATCATATGCTATGTCTTCTAACGACATTGCATGCGGAATCATCTGGAAGTTTCAGAGACAGCTATAGGCTATAATACTGTACAATGTTTGGATTAAAAGAATCATTGACGTGTCACAGTTGTTAGTTGTATTTTGTATGGAAGACCCTTTAGTCTCTTAGTCTCATCCAGATCCGCGTGTTGAACGTATCCGCGGACTGAACACACTCCACCAAGCCCTACCCCGTGGGCCTCGGGGGAAAACCCCAACCACCGCCGTTCCGCTTGGCGCCGTCCTCGATCCGTCGCGGCGCCACGCGCCATGGGACGTTTGGAACATCGGCGCACGGACCGCGAGGTGGACGGCCAACAAGAAGGAACAAACAACGGCAAAAGGAAACTAATAGGAATTTGGCCTCCAAGCTACTAGCAATGGCCTTCAACCTACTGAGAGAATTTCATGTGTTAGTATTTAATACATTTTATACATTTTACGGCACCAAGAACTGCCTTTAGAGGATATCAGTGCGGGGAAACGGAGTTGTTGTGTTCCCCGAACGATTTTGTGTGTTCCCGAAACGGAGTTTTGGTCACGGAGTTTTTGTGGCAAGGCGTGGTATACCGAAGTGAGAAACCAAACGAAACGTCCATGTTTGCAACCTCTGAAACGGCATTATTAGGCCCTTTTTCTTTGAACCATGCATGTGCCGTTTGAAGATCCTAGGTGTTATCTCCTCACAAATCCTCGAATGATCCAGTCCATTTCCATGTTTCAAAGATGTTCAAGTCATTTTCACACACCGGATGGGCTTTGGGAATGACATCCGTTTGTTCCATGTGCGGTTTCTTTCCCAGGTATGCCAGTGACCCACATGGAAAACCACGAAACGCCCCCCGACTCCTCATGCTCGCCGGGACGCTCCGGGCCAGGCATGTGCCGAAGCGCCAAGCAAGGCCGGGGAACGAGATCAATGGAAGGGGTTTGGCAAATTGGCAGAGGAAGCCGACTGGAAGAAGTCGGCAAATCCAAGCCCAACGGCAGTGGGTTCTTCCACTTCTTGTGATCAACGGTAGGGTTCTTGCCAGTGGAAAACTGTCGACGTTGGAAAGAACCGTCAAAAGACCACTTGAAGCGCCGAGAACGACGCCGAGCTCACGCGGGCGATCGAGGCACGCTCCTCATCGCTTTGTGTGGGGCGCTCGTGTCGGGGCCCTGCTGGACCAGGGAGTGGAGAGTGGACCTGGCAGCGAAAAAAAGGGTGAGGGGCTGAGGGAGTTGATTGAACGTGATCATCGTCGTTCTTCCAGGGGGTCTTTGGTAGGTCTCCCTGCATACCCACTTGCTCATAAGACACATGTGTCCATCAACACTGGGTCGCCAACAACAGTTTCGAGCAAGGCCAACTGTCTGTGGTTTGCAAAGATGGTCATCTTCAAGTATAGGACAAACATGGATCATGGAACAACATCTATATCTAGACTCTCTATATATATATATATATATTACTACTATAAAATACAAGTAACTATATACTAGAAATGTAAAACATTTAGAGCATTCTCCACAGCATTGTTTTGAACACAATCACCCTACGTCCAGTTGGGTACATCTTGACATATCTTGAATGTTCTTGCATAAAGCCACACCTGGTCTGACATGGTGGTGGATTCCTATTCCGAGAACACATTTGCGTGTGTATTGAAACAATAATAAGTCAATGCCAAATATACACCTGCCTTCCACTCCCTCAGACAACTACCATCTCCAATGTGTCCTTGTCGACCTCTTCGAAGCGGGCATGCTGAGGGGTCTTGCAATTGGTGCTTTTGCATGGCACAAAACGCTTTGGGTGTCTCACCCTTTTGGTTGATGCGTTGATCTCTATTGTCGATGTGTCCAAGTCAGTCTTGGGCCTGTCGGCCTACGCTGCCAACTGCGGTTGTGAAAGGTTGATGACCAATGACCAATTATGTCAAGACAAACAACCGAAGGTTTGGGAGAGGATGGGAACCAATCCAGGAGGTCTCAAGCCGAACGGCAACCCTGTCGGCACATGTTCGGAGGAGCGGATCCGATCGGATCTGAGAAGCTGTTCATTGCGCTATGTTCATCAACTGTTTTTGTAGAAAACATGTCAGTCAAAACATGTCAAAAACCAACATCTCTTGCTAGCCCTGCGCTGCGGTGCCGTGGTCGTTGCTAGGTTGCTGGGGATCTTCTTCAGCAATGCCCGAGACCTTGCACCGGTCAAGCGGAGAAGGGGATTTGGAAACTGCAGCATGGGGCAGTTCATAGAGTCATATAGAGTCAATAGATATGGGTCAATCATGATCAATCAATATAATGGGCGTTGAAATGATTTGAATAGAGAGGGTCTCCCCTGGCTCAAGACGCGTAGACTGCGTAGACTGGTCTATTTTCCTTCTTCCAGGGGGGTCGAACTGATCTCCCTTTCTTGATATACACACCCATATGACAGTCCGACGAACATGTCACATGGTTACGTGGATGGTCCCACTTCCATGTGATGTGTTCATCGGAGAGTAACAGTCCAAAATCATGGAGTTGACACTATGCCTGGAAGTTGATGTTCATCCAACGAGGTTTTTGTGGCCATAGTCCCAAGCAATAAGTTGCACTAGGCAATTCTTATATAGATTCATGTGTCATCATTTTTCATCCCATTTGATGAACAAGCTTTCCGCATGAGGGGCTTGGATGAGACCAAGTGCCTATCCCAACTCGAAGACTTCCCTCCTACAGTCCTAAAGGTGAATTTGCGATGATGAGTCTCAATCAGAAATGCACACAACTATATGATAGCCAGCATTGGCCTTCTTTGTATTCTCATCGATCCGATCGATTGGATAGCAACAAGTGGAGGAAACAGAGTCCCAAAATCGCGAGAGGCTCAGCCTTTGTGGATGGGGCCCTAGCTACAAAAGTTTCAGAATAGATGGCCCTTGAATAGGGTTTCGGGGGTTCATGGGGTTTCTGAGTCACTCTCAACCAAAGGTTCTTTGTGCAAGTGACCGGCGTTGGACCGAGCATGATTCTTGGAGAAAAACAAACACAGTCATTTGCCAAATGTTTGGATTCTGGAAATTTTGAGGTGAGCCATGTCTTCATGCAAGCAGATTCTTTTGCTCAGGGTACCAAGCTAGGCCTGAAATGGCCTGAAGTTATTCGCTTGTGGCGGTGGTCCAAACAATTCATGCCGTGCGTTAATTACAGACATGTGGTTTGGGGCTGATCCTAGCTTGAGGGGAGCATGAACGCGTTTGAAGTCTCAGACCATCTATTTATTGTCCAGAGTGCATTTGCACACCATGATAACGACCTACTGGTACTAAAATGACTCCATGTGCAGTGGTTGCAGAGTATGACACTGGCACCCCAAGATGTCTTTGATGTCAACGTGAATCCATCTATACCCTTTTCACACCACAGGAACTTCTCGTGTCCCGCTCTGGATGCGGCAACGAGGCCAGCGAGGCTCCACCCAGGCCACACCAAGACAATCCGATGGCACGTGGTGCTCGTGGACTGGGGCGGTGGTTGGAGCAAGAATGGTCTCACCTTGAACAGGTGTTGCCCAAAATACTTCATTCAAAACCGTTTTGTATTTTGTCAGTGACATGTGACGTGCATATACAGATCTGAGTGTGACTCTGGTTCTTGGTGTTTCTGTTTTTAGTCCTTGTTTGTTTGGGATTTCTCTAAAGGTGTTGGCACTTGACCGATCAACAACCTTGGACCAGAGAGCCAAGTCGAAGTCGACTCAAATGTTGCTAGAAGACGATTCACCAGGACTTCCATGTTGGGGGGTGGTTTTTAGGACCGCTTAAACGTGAGTGGATGTTCTGGGCATTCCTTTTTTTCCGCTCCGTTCGTTCGGCACCCAACTTGATGGTGCTGGGATGAAGACTCCCTTTCATATGGCTCACTTGATTTTCTTCCTCACCCAAGTGTGATATTCAGGCTAGTCAGGCTAGTCCATAGCTGAGTGAAGTGTAAGAATCACATAGAATGACCACAGCCCCGCTTCGCCCCGCTTCGCCCCGCTTCGCCCCGCTTCGCTCCGTCGGTCGAGGTCGTCGACCTCGGTGAGCCCACTGCATGGCGGTGACCGCGCGATGTGGGAAGCCATGGGAGTTGGTTGGTGGATGTTGGAAGAAAAGATGAGAAGAGCAGGCGATCAATGTATATCATGTACATAGTATATTTGTCGGTGTAATTAATGTATACGTTATTTGTTTGTGTTTTGTGTGTGTTTATGTTTTCCAGGACCATCCAATGGGTCAATGGACCTTTCAAATCTCCATTGGACACCCATTGGATGGTCCAGGTACATATTATACACAAGACATAATATGCATGTATGCATACCCTGGGAGCAATTTTAAAAGGGTCTTTGGTTGATCCGAGAAGGAGTTTGCTTTGCTTTGGTGTTGCCTAAAATGGTCGATCTGAACTTCTTAGGGTACATACATATTGAGAGAGAGAGAGAGAGCTTGGTGGATGGGGTCATGGTTGTTGACCTGTTGACCTGAGGTTGAAGATCGGTGAAGATCGGCTTTTAGCACCTGAAAAAGGAAAGATTCAATGAAAACCTTCAGAGCGCCGGTGATAGGGGGTTTTAGGGATGTTATAGGGAGGTTTTGGAACGTACATCCGACCTGGCGTAGAACTTGTTCCATCCGACCTTCTGGGGAGGTCCATCCCCATGGTTTGAGGTTGGAAATGGTCTTAGAGCGCTACAAGGTTCTCGCGAGGCGTGCTGGAGCTCGCAGGGAGCAACGTACGGGTGCCAGCTTGGAACAAAGAAGGATGGACAGCGATGTGCCAAATAGTTATCATATCTTATCATGTTTTGTTGGAGTCTTATCCTGTTTGAACAAGAGAACCTTGAATATGATTATATAGGTTCTCTCTCTCTCTCTCATCCTAGATGGAATGTGATGTTGTATTTGAACCAAGTCCTTTGTTCCTTCTCTTTTGGAGTCTTGGAGTGTGCAATGCGTGTTTCCTGTGAGGGGGGCATTACTGGTTGAGGCTAGGCTTGGGCCACCAACAACCCCGGGCAGGCAGATAGAGGTGACTAAAGAATATCACGCCAAACTTATTGACCAAACCTTTGCCAGGATGAGATTTTGAGTATATACTTGTTTGGGTTACGGGTGGAAACTCATAGGTTATTGTGGTTCAATGTTGCTTAAAAATGCTTTGTTTGCTTAACATTTTTCAGATAGCAACCTCGGATGTTTCTTTGATGTCGAACCTGTCGGATAGGATAGGCAACCTGGAACCTGCACTCTGAGCATCTTTTGTTCTGAAAGCCGGTTGCAAGGGCTTTGATGTTGCATTAGGTACCATGGACTCATCAAACCCCCTTCCAAACTCACCAGCTTGCTAGTACAGAAGGGTCGAAGCTTCTGCGGCAACCAGTGCCAGAACCTTCACCGAGTGGATTCCAGGAACGTCACACGGCGCGTGGAAAGCCTCGAGCGCGGGCCCCCCGCGGGCCCCGCGCGGAGATGACGGGTGAACGAACAAGGAGATACCCTCGAAAGATGCCTAACAAACGCTTCAGGGGGGTTGGAAAACTAATACACATCCAAAGAATATCAGAGGGTTGGTACTTTGTTACAATTCGAAACAGAACCTGGGGGAGCTCACTGAGACCTGCCCATGTTTCTCACCATGAACCTCACGATTGCAGGGATTGCTTATGTGCCCATTGTTATTCCCGGCCCTGCGGTACCTGGCGGCACATCACAGTGCACGGCTTTTTGGCAGGTTGTGGATAGTAGCAGACATTGCAAGAAACACCGAGGAGATGTTGAACACATTTGTCTGGAAAGTCGCAGGTGATCCCAATCCCTTAGGATCTTATATAGGATGTTGGGAGTCAACGATGCCCTGTTCTCCAATCCCGAAATCCACTGGAGTCGCCAAAATGAGTGCAGAACAGTTTACATCGCACTAAACCTGGCAAACGGTTTCACCAAAACCACAGTGTGATAGCATGATATTATATGAGATGTATATACTATTGTAAAAGTGGCGTATGCTCTTTCTGCTTGACCAACTGCTATAGGCCCTGCAGGAGTCCCTAGCAGCACGATGTCTTCTTTAACCTTCATAAGTTGGAGGCTGAAAATCTCCTTAAAGTAGACTCTTATTATTCATAAGCCGCCCCTACTTGGATTGAACCACCTCTTCGTATGAGGGGGTTGTTCATCAAGCTGTTCATGTGATGCTCCTTGCGGTCTCCGATTCGCCGCCGGTGCCCGAGGCGCGCGGTGCTGACCTTGCGGGAACGGAGGCGTCAAGAAGGCAGCGAAAACGACGTGGCAAGCGGATGGATCCATGATGATCTATGGAGATACAGTCCCTGAACATATGGAATATGGAAGTGGAAAACCCCATCGAAGACCCACCTGTTTGTAGAAACAACATGGCCATTCATGGGACCATCTTCCTCTTTCATTGTTATTCTTTCCATTCTGGATGCAGCGGAGAAGGTTTTCTGCAGGATTTTGATGGGTGACTTGTTTGAAGGGTCAAAAATGGTCAGGGATGAAATGGTCCAAGAAAGTGACTGTTGTTTGTTTCTTTCTTTGTGCTGTTCATAAGACGTTCTTGGAGAAAATGAGAAAAACAGGTTCTGCTGTGCTTGTTTGTTGGCACATTTACTCCTTAACTTTTCAATATCATTTCAACTTCTTGGGTCCCGAGATCAAGTCTTCGAGTCGTAGGTTGATTACAAGGGGTACACACACACACACACACGCCTCCCCGAGGGGAGGCTTGTTGGATTTTGATGTGCAATGTGTTGCAATCGAAATTCAGCAATGACATTGAGTGTCTGTCGTCGTCGATATCATATACTTTATACTTGTCCAATTGGGTCGGCTTTTCTGCTCTTCACCGGGTCGGCCTCAAAGTTTATGGTCAGATTTCCTTTCGCTCTCAGAGGTCTTCAACCAAGGAACCAAGGAGATGTTTCACGAAACCAAGGAACACCTGCGGGTCACACGATGGACGGTGCTTCTCCGGATGGTCCACGATGGTCACGGCACGAACCCTTCGATCTTCCGGAGCACGGCCCGGCGTAGCAAGACACCAGGTGAGGCGGAACGAGCGGCCGAACGAGCACAAGTAGGCGGGAAGCGCTGCAAGACTGGTAACACGGTGATTGTGAAGTGCTTATGAACTGAAGCCCAGCAGAAAAATGTATTACATAGCTACGTTATCACTCCACCAGGTTCACTGAACCCACTTCACATAAGCCCAGAACGTTGCCGCATTCAAGGTCAACCCAACTCCAGCTCTGATGGCTATTCCGCAGCTATATACCCTGCTGGGAGCTTCCTACTCAGATAGGGCAGAAGTCTGCTGAATCCCCTCCGGTGTCCGCCCAGCGGTGTGTTGAGGGGTGTGTTTCTGGTTGCGCGCTTGCTGCGGCAGGTGAGACAGCGACCAAGGCTCCAACAGGCCTGAGGATGTTTGGGGTGTTGGGGGAGTATTGAATAGGGTGCCTGCAATCCTTTCCTAAATTTCTCATAATTCCAACCCATGACACACCCTCCAGACCAGACCCTGTATTCTGGACCCCGAAGAAGGGAGGTTGCATGGATTCTATGTAATTGTTCGTCTCAAACATGAGGCTAATACAATCTAATACAGCCAAAACATTGACCACCAACCCATCCCAGACCAGTCAGGTGACCACATCAGTCCATTTTTGGGGTCCTCAACTGATTTCAGTTGCCAACGGTGACCCAGCTACGACGCAGCGGGGACCGCCACGCCATGCGCCAGGGACCGAGGCGTCCACCGACGCGGCAGCGACGCCTGTAGTTGAAGGCGGCGAAGGCACCACTGACGCAGTGGTTGTGCGTGGTGATAAGCATCGCTTTGACTTTTTTGAGTTTGACTTTTGCTAAACCGAAAATGTATGAACATGTTATAAAATGTTTTTACAACTCGATCTTCACCTTTCTTTCAGGTTCCTCTTGATCTTCTGGCAAGTTTCACCGCGTTGTTCTGGATTGGCTATTCCAACTTGCTTCCCAGGTCCCATGCTATAGAATTATGTGTTTCTCCATTGCTTCTAGCCAACACCTCCACAGTCTATTGATTATTCTCACAATGCATTTATCAGCTCCACGACATTCTTAGTGTTTCTGATTTTCGTTTGTGCAGCTTTGGCGTGTTTGGTTCTCGGTTGCAGGCAATGGGGAGGACAAAGATCCCCAGGCCACGCAGGGCCACTGGGCACGGGAGCTGCGTCAGCACTAGCACCTGCAGTGGATGTAATTTATATAAGTGCATTTTAAAATGGACTATCCCATACTAACACCGTTTTAAGTTCAAACCCTAAAAGTGGCAGGACTGGGCCTTTAGATCTTTAGATGTTCAAAGTTTTAAGAGAGGAAAGCCCCCATGCAGCGGCGTGCGCGGCGCAGATGGGCCGAAGTCGATGGGGGTGGGCCCAATGGACTTCCAACGTTCTGAACATTGTTCGGACGTTCAGTCCAGAATTCTTCAGAGTTCTTCAGTAAACCAGTATACGCATTGAAACGTGCGGGCTGCGCAAGCGCACTCCTAGAGGTGCCTCGAGGTCGGACAGTTGCCCTTAAGGAGAGGAATGGTGGAAGAAAAGACGATGTACACGGCTGTACACGTCATACATCGAAGTGGCCCGGCTGCTGCAGGAAATGACTCCTCCCGGAGGGACTGAGATTTGAGACCTCTCAGGCAGCGGTTTTTGTCTGGAAGGTTCAGGAAATAGACCCAAACCACGTCCCCCATTGGCCCCATATATGTCTCCAGTAGATAGGCTCTTCAAACAAAGGGAACCGGTGAGCCACGCGTCACCGCTTTCGTCGATCGAGGAGAGAAGGACCAGAAGGATTAGCTGATAAGATCAGTTTTTCGAAGCGCTGTTGCGTCGGTCCTTTCTACTTTGCTAAGCCTATAATAACAATCCCTACGGATCCAAGTACTTTCTCAGAAGGTGATTGGAGGCACTGTTATGTAGGTTTGGAGGGTCCAAGTACCTTCTGAGAAGGTACTTGGATCCCTAGGGAATTTCTAACCTATGCATGTTTGTACAATGTTTAATATACATTTGGATACCAGACTATAAATGACTGTAGTGTGTTTGGTCAAAAATAGAATTTAAAAGTGTACAGTTTCAGTTGAAGATGTTGGACATCTTCCCTATTTGGAGGAGGATTTCTATGAATTTCTGATACATGCATTGCATGGATTACACCACTGCCTTACCTCGCAGCCTGCAGGCGGCGCCTCCCGAGCCGGTGGATGGCGGTGGTGAGGCGAATGGACGTTCGTAGCGATGGCCTCCAACCTACTAGCTATTGACTCACATGGGGGTGGTTGACCTGACGTCGATGTATAGGCATTCGGCATCCCAACATATATAGATATACCTCCACAATCGTCCATACCATGGATGCTCCGGGTGTTTCACAGAGGGCCGAACAAAAGGAGGGTGCAACACTTGCTGTGACAAAGGAGAGCGTGGAAGTCCTCACCCGCTATCGAGATCGCGAGGGCTGTCGCAGCTGCCACCAGAGATTCTCATGGTATAGGAGTAAAGGGCCGGCCATGCTTACGGGCGTCCTCTGAAGTGTGTCGCGAAACTACCAGCCGTTCCCTCTTAGATTGAGTGGTTTCATATGGTTTCAGAGTAGATGCCACAATCCATCACATTCCCCAAGTTTGGTGGTTTATATTGAGTCCCATTTGTCGACAGACATCTTGGGGTGCCGCTGCCATTGAACCTCTGCAACCACTGCAACGATTTGCACCGATATGCCCCAGTATGATGAAGCACTGGTTAAAGCCAAAGCTTTAAATTGAAGCGGCACTGCTTGTTTTGTTCCCCTTGTGTGGCTATTTCCTTTCTAGGGTTTGCACAACATGGGGAACGCAAGTGCGAGAAGTACACATAAGTACACGAATTGGGTTGTAAAAGGTGAATATGCATTTGCGTGCCCTGAACTTCCACTGTAAGTCTCTTGTTGAATCTCGGCAAGCTCGGCGGACTGTTCAAGATCCTGGCGGTGTTTGGTAGCCCCCTGTGGATGCCCCCGGCTTTTGGTTTCTTTCGCACTTTCGGCTGCTGTCACATTTGGAGGCTACAACAAACTCCCGCCTGAATCTACTTTCGTGACTTGAACTCACATGCTTACTTCATTCCTTGATACCTTTGTTGCAATTTTACTTTTGCAACATTTGGAGAGCGTCATTTGATTCCGATGATGTGTCCCACTGAGTGACAGTATGTGAGACTCAGAGTCTTGGTCATGGTGAGATCATGGAACTTGATGTCACTTCAGACTCCAACTAGGCAGACTCCAGGAGGCAAGACATGAAACATACGGGGTTTAAAAAGTATAGACATATCATAGGGGTGGACAAAAACATACGGGAAGGGTTAAAAAAAGAACAACTTGCTGCGGGGTGGACCAAAAAGGGTGACAAGTGGAAAAACCAGTCATAGGATGTCATAGGGTGTATTGGTTGTTGGCTTCCCCATTCGATCACATGCATTTCTCCATTCCGCATCCGTTTTGGACCGGTCGACTTCATCGGTTTTGGACCGACGGTGCAGGCAGAGGTGCCTTTCCAGTTCCCCGACATCGATGAGGATCCAGAGGAGTTGGGAGCCCCAGAACTTCGACCAGACCGTCGACCTGGACACGCATGTTGGTCTTTGTCCTCATCAATGGACCCCTCAGAACTGGAGGGTCACATGACCAGCTTTGCGACAACGAAGGTTTCCGCACCATCTTCGTCATCTTTCGCATCTTCTTCGAGTCAATAGGATCAATAGGGGACCGACCTGCCGGCCCTTTACATACGTGACTGAAAAAGCCATCGGATCAAGTGACCAGTCGGAAGAACCACCAGTCACTTGGAATCAACATCACGCTGGCTAGCAGCTATAGAGTGCGTGTCCCATCTAGACGTTTGGTGGTCAAAACGGAAGTGCCACAACTAGGGTTCCCTTTCTGTTTGCCGCAGATGTTGTTTGAAGATGTTTGAAGGGTTTAGGGATGCTCATAGGAGCACTTCCTTTTCCGCGATTTGAATACGGAACCCGCACAAACCACTCTCTTCAAGGACCGAGGAAGAGAGGGCCAAGCGACAGGAGGCCGTTTTCAGAACCCGCGGATCTCCTGGGCCAGGGGCGCGAAGATGGTGGGTTTGGGAACATGCTGGGAATAAGGAGATCAGAAATCACAAGTCTTGCCATGTGTCAAAAGATCTCGACTAAGACGCCCGACGTGGTCTAAGCCAAGCCATGCTTCCTTACAATATTCTGCTTTGGTCTAATGTGCTTACAGCATTCTGGAGATGTAGCGCCAGGCTACTTGGACCGTTCTGTGTTCAACACCTCAGCGGATGGTCCATCGCCTCGCTCCGATCAAAACCGACGGTGGGGATACGAACCGAAACGATGCGAACGAATCAGGACTTCTTCTGTTGGTGGGGGAATCCTTAGCGTCCGATCGCTCCGTTCGAGTCGCGATGCGAGCCCTTAGTATAGTAGCGTCCTCTTGTTCCGTTCGTAGTAAGGCCAGGAGCCCCGATCGTAGCGTCCAGAATCCTTCCAATTGGAGAAGGCCTTTGAAAACGAATCGCTGGTGCAGTCTCTCCTCCGCCAGGCCGAAGAAAAGCAGCAGAGAGAGATGATCCTCTTCAACGAAAGCAAAGGGACGTGCCCCCCACGAAACACTGCAAGCAGCACATGCGCATGTTGTGGTGCTTGATCCATGCGAAGAGGAAAACTGTGGATCTATGGCTGCAAAGAGCTTTTGCAAGGTGACCTAAAAAGTACGATACCATCATGTTGGATGTCGATGTTTGTCAAGTGATGCTGCCAGAAGGATTCCAAAACCGTGGTACTTGTAGAATTTTCCCGGGGGGGTTGTCGCCCACGATTCCTTTCGAATTGGTTTATCCTAAGCATCATTGGACCCTCCTATGGAGGGTCTGGACCCTCGAAACCTTCACCTTTTGAGGGTCTTTATGGTTCGGGAATACTATAGATTAAGAACCTTTGCTGCTGCTGGTGTTGTGTTCCTTTTTGTCCTCAGCATCAGAAGAACTCAAAAAGAAAGTGAATAGGCAACGACGTCCTTTCATTTTTTCAATGTTTCCTTGCTACTAGCAATTTTCTGGACCGGACTGACTCCCTAAAATGTTTTTTTATGGGGAGAAAACCTCTTAATTATCAATCCTCCCAATCATACAATCGCCCCCGTTCACCCCCGTTTACCCTTTTTTTTACACCGACCTTCGACCCCGAATCGCTGTCCGTCGCCGACCCATCATCATCATCATCCACTGGGAATGGGACTTACTCAACAGGTGCATTGTTGACATCCTGAGTCCAACAAGACGATATGTTTGCCAAAAACGCTTCTACTTCGCAATAATGGGCGGCGACATCCGAAGAACTCACACCACTGAAGACTGCCGGCACACATCCTAACACCACCCACCATGATAGCATGGTTGACCAACCAAAGTCGAATGCCAATCCAAAACCATGAAAAACAGAGGTTTCAGTCTCTAAAACCTGTTGTTTTTCAAGCTTTTCTGATCGCCTTTCTGATCCAACGTTTGAAAGCCTGGGAGGGTGGATTGAAGCGAGGTGGTTAAACCTCGCCTCCACACCGTTCGACACACCGTTTTCACCTCCCGGTCTTTGTCATTCTACGGCTCGTCCTCTCGACGACCGCGGGAGGTACCGCTGCTGGCGTGGAGACTTCCGCTGCGGAAGCCGCGTCCCGCCGCTGCCGGATGGCGAGGAACGTCGGGCAGATGGGCAGATGGCAGATGGGCAGATGGATTGGGGGAGTCCTATTTAGTTGCAACAGTCGGTATACCCGGTAAACAATTGAATTGTAATATCACAATTTTTAGAGAAAGGCCCTGCAACCTAACCATCATCCAACCACTCCACTTAGCGGAGAGAGGAAATATATTTCATCAAACATCAAGGGTGTTTCCATGTGTTTCCGTGATATATTGTGCGCGTTGATTCCTGAGATCTTTGCGTGTTGGATCTTGCGGACCTTAAGATGTAGTTTGCAGGCGTGACTTAGTTAGACTCGTCTTAGAATGTCTTAGATCTTCGTATTCTTAGTGGGACTGTTCACTGTGTCACTGTTTGGGGGTTGCGCCACGCCACGATCTTCTTTTCGATCGGTGCGGATCGCCACGCCACGCCACTGATCCGCATCGTGTTGGATCGCTCTGGAACTGTCAGATCCGCCGGCCGGAAAGGCTCTTAACATCTTAACTCCCTGAGGCAAAGATGATACTCAGCCCGTTTTTTAATAACCCTGGGACCCTGAGGTTTGGGGGTCAGACCCTCCAAAGCGTTTTCCTATGGTTTTTATCGTTCTCAGGCCCGGATTCAACCCTTTTGGAGGTGAAGTGGAAGCTCTGACCGATTTTTCCGGGATCAAATCAGGTTCCATGCTTAAAACAATCATCTCAAGGATGGCCAAGCTTTTTGGGAGACAAGGAGATCAACCTAGAGAAGGGCTGCTAGGCCTGTTTCAATCGGCGGGTGTCTAGAGTGGTAGCTTCCAACTGGCTGATACAGGTGTGTAGAGGTAGTAAGGGAACTCCCGACCCCAAAAATCCGATCAAACCTTCAAACACTTTGTGACTTCATTGGTGTCCCAAAGCCACCCTCTATAAATCTGGCCTGTGTGGCTGCGTGGTGACCGAAGACCGTTCCATCACAGCTGTTCGGCTGAAAAGACCCGAGCCATCCGTTCATGACGTGTGACGATGGGAAGTTGGAGAGCGAGGTGCCTCGGCCGAAAGAAGCCTAAGGGGTGTGTGTGTGTGTGTGTGTGTGTGTTCAGGCCCAAATTGGCTGCAATCTTCATACAATCATTACTTTGGGAGAACACCAGACAGACAGCTGGTTGACCATGCTTGCCAGACACGATTCGACACATCAATGGATCTTCACGACTCAGTCGCCGGCTTTCCCGCATCTGTCAGCACCAAGGACCCCCCGTCTCCGCGAGTCTTAAGCCTCCACGTGGCTTTGCTCAGCGGCCGGAAATGCCTCGTGACGAACTTGTGTGGGACAACGCCCATCTATGAACTCAGGCGACATGGACCTGGAACGTGTCGACGGTATAGGTGTTTCGGGTCGTACCTGAAAGCCACGTCCGTGGGAGTGAAAAATTACGAAATCTTAGACTCTTAGACAATCCGCCCATTTGGATAAAACCTTTGCAGATGGCTTTTGTTTGATCAAGAGTCTACTAACACTAACGTTAACTAATTATTGAGGATTATTGAGGATTATATAGCTGGTTAACTTATCATCATATATGGTGGACTGAGATGGGCCTGCATCAGGCCCATGCTCTTCAGTAGAACCACTGCTTTCCAAGTTAATAGCGATGTCCTCCATGCTCCCAAACTTCATCCTCAGTCCTATAGGTCGAATCCGCCTCGCAGCGATCTTCAAGCAGCGACTCCCGTCGCGTCGTCACCAACTCGACGCCGCGACGTCGTCGCCTCGTGTGGAGGCGCCGTGTGGAGGGGCAACTGCAGTTGCGAATCAAAGCGCTGGTCTTCGATGGTGTCCTGCCACTTGGGTGCAGTATGTGCGGATCAGACATAATTCTGTGAGCTGGATCGAAATTTGGAATCGCACCAAAAGCAAGCGAAACAATGGGTGTTTAGTGTTTAGGGAGATGAGATGTTTTTGGGGAAAGGTTGAAAGATCCCAACAAAAGCTCCATCAGCAGGGGATCTTCCTGGGCGGATGAGGATCCCGTGTTTTGCCCCTCCTCCTCTCCAGGCGCACAACCTGGACCATGGACGAGGCGCACTTGCAGGATGGTGACCTGGCAGCGTTCGTCGCTGGCAAGGCATCGGATCGCCGAGAGCATTTCGTGTAGAGTTTTTCAAGGGGCACAAGAGAGACAGTACAGTAGGGGAGAAGCAACTACGCCAGCACCACCAAACGTAACATAAAAAAACATCCCGCTGAGATTTGTAGCATAAATCGATGTCAGAGCGAAACGTGCGGTTTTCACGAAAACGAGCAGAATTCATATTTTAACATGCGGTCTTTGCCTCTCAGCCATTTTGGCTTTCCCATCATCTTCGGGGACCCTTCCCAGGCAGGTTGTTGTGCACGCTGTGAGTGCACTGCTTCCTCTGGCACCACTGCCTCAGCTTCCGGCAGGCTGGCATGGACCGTCGGTGCTGACTTTGGGAAGGAGGCCGGGTAGCTATTGCAAACATTCATCCATGACCACATCAACAAATCAACAGTTAAGATGCACATGCACACCACCATCGTCGTGAGTGCCTGCAGGTGTGCAAACCTCTTTGTAGGGGAGAACAAGGAGGCCGGACCAGCAACGATCGGGAGGTCAGTGTTTGTGGGAACTTGCAAGCAGCTTTACATGTGGCTGCTGCAGCATTTTGCTCGTTTTTTTGATGCTCTCCCTGGATAGTGTTCCCTCTAGCTATGGCAGCAGCAATCGCTACTGAGTGGGAGAAAATGCCTTGGTTGGTTCAGCTCGGGGTAAATGGTGACCTGGTTTACTACGTCGACAAAAAACAAGATGCTCCACTTTGTCGCCGGGACGTCGTCAACAATGCCGAATTGTTGGGACCCCTTTTGCTACACCTTGGCAACTTGCATTTAATTACAATACTGCCATTGTTTCAGTTGAAGTATTTAACATGATTTAAATATTCATGATATCAAACAGATATACTTGTAGCAAAGAACACTTCAGCTGACTTAGGCACAAGACCATGCATCCAAGACATTGTGAAGGTGGTCGATGACTTTTTTTGGAGAGTGCGTCCCAGAGGCAAGCCACCAGTTGATGGAATCTCGAATGCCCTAGTATAGGTTGTGGCAGCTTGCATGTGCATAGTACTGAAAACATAAGTCAGGGTGAGTCCCATCATGATCCGGCCCAGGAGCGACCGTGAAGATGCACGCGTGGGCTTTGCGGACCCTGGTAACACAGTTTTCACGTGCTGCCAAACGCCCGCACATCCCAAGAGAAGCTGCCATGAGAAGCCTCTACGTTCAAGCTGGCATTCCTTTGCCAGAGGGTAACTTGACATCACAGGGCTGGTACTAAGTTGCAAATGTTGAAGATTACCAGGTAACACATGCAGTTCATGCTTAAACATATCTCCCTACCGATGTAGACAGACCTATATATAAGAGACCTCAATATATGTACGTCGACTTCCAGCCACTGCCGGCCACAGGTATTGATGCCTGCGAGGGTGAGGATGAAGGTGAGGGTTGGGAGGAGGCGGAGGAGGAAGTTCTGGACGATGACCCAGAGTTAACACATGAGGCAGGGCTAGCTGAATGTGTGGCCCATCCCCAAAACCCTGGACCCACTCTTTCTTTGCGCCACGGTGCCCACAGGTATCAGGCGAAGCGCAACCTCCTCGTGAAGATCCTGCAGCGCCGAAGGAGGCTCCCCAGAAGTTGCCATCTGGATCGATGACCAGTTTCTTGGTTTACCACGGTGTGATTTCTGAGATCTTACTGCATATCTTCTGTTTGTTTCATGTGCCCAGGTTTGGGGGGGCAGAACCCATCTTTGAGCCGGCCATCGCCCATAACAACTCCAGTTGCCCGAGGTTTTGATATTTCAAAAAATGTTCAAAAGAATCAAAAGATGTCAAAAGCATGTTTGGATCGCCGGCCATGATTATTACACAAACCTTTCAATTGCCCTTGCAGGTGCATCTCCACCAACTATCACTCCCGACAAGTTGGAGCAGCCTTCAAAACAAAATCTTCATCGACTTCGGAAGTGTACAGACGGCTTTGATTGCGTCTCATGTGGGGCCTTTGCGGTGGACGTGGGGGATTTGAAGGCTGTTCCATGTGTGCGTTCTTCGGATATCAAGTCACTTGAAGCTGAAAGGAAACGATTAGAACAGCTGCAGCAACTTCAAACACTCCAGCATGAGCTGCATGGTTTGCCACACCTTAGATACAAATCAGTACTAGCTGCATTACATACACGATTGGACACGCCTTCATATGCATGAGTACGTATGCACATGCGCGAATGAAATCAGGCATCGACAATGTGGACACGCAACCTATGTCACCAGAGCTGGGCCTCCGCCGTTCGGCATCAGTCGAATCTTTCGCTCGCACAGCCTCTTTGGGTAGCATCTGGGCACGCACCCCTGACATTGAGAAGGGGAGAGCAGAGGATCCAAACATGAAGAGGCCAGAGCCGGAGCCGGTAGTGACGGAGTCACTGACGGAGTCTTCCGCGGCAGAAGTGAAGCAGTCATCATTGCTTCCAAAGCCTGCCTCCAACCCAATCGGTGAGGAGGATGAGAAAGGGAAAGGAGTGAGGGGCGGAGGAGACATCCGCGACCTCCAAACCTCGAACGGAAAGGAGTGTGGCGCTGCTTCAGTGGAGAAGGCTGGGGAACCTCAGGCTGGGCTGGAGGCAGCGGGGGAGGAGGGCATGGTGGCAAAGAAGGGGGGTGAGGGGAATGGCAAGAAGGAAGGCGGCGAAGGGAGTGGGACCAGAAAGGTACCAGTTGTAGAAGTCGCCATCACAGGTGACCAGAAGGGGGACGGGCTTGGCGAAGGAGTAACACCAGAGGCTGAGGGAAAGTCAAAAGAAGAATCAAAGGAAGAATCCAATGAAGAGAGACGATCGAATGAAAAGGAGAAGGAAAAGCCTGAAGCCAGTGAAGAAAGGACTACAGGAGACAGCAAGAAGGAGAAAGAGGTACCATCTAGCGCCAAGTCCACCCATCCAGTCGTGGTGCCACCAGAATGTCTAGAAGCAATAGGTCCCGTCTCACCAAAAGAGCAATTGCCGCCAAGCACCAAGAAAGGCAAAGGGAAGGGCAGGGGCAGGGGCAGGGGGAAGGAAATAAGGGCAATGGCCGTGGGAAAGGTAAGGCCAAAGCAGCGCCAAAAGCGAAGCCAAAAGGAAAAGCAAAGGCGAAAGCATCCTCTCGAAAGCGTTCGAGTCCAGCAGTTGCAAATGATCCTGCAGAGGATGATGAGATCGAAGAAAAAGAAGAAGTCGAAGAAGACCAAGAGAAAGACACCGCCGCTGCAGCGGAGAAAACAAAAAAGAAGCCTGGGAAGAACGCAGTGAAAGAAAAGGCAGCCAAAGCCAAGAAAGCGCCCAAGCCTCGGAAAGGCCAAGGGAAGACGAAAGAAAACAAGAAGAAGGCAGACCTTGGCAAGAAGAAGCGTGGGCATGCCGCTGACAATGCCGATTCTGATGAAGCCGCGGCCGCAGCCGCCCACAAGAAGAAGCTTTCCAGGAAAAGCGCTGCCTATCACGCCGCAGCGAAGCAGGCCAAGATTGATGGCTATTCGCCCGAAGAGTGTAAGGAGATTGGACGCACCGCAACCTGGCTGCCTATAAAGATGTGTGCGTTCTGAAACTCATATATCATTCATGCCAGTGTGTCATGTCCGAGGCATACAAGACTACTGACTGAAATTGGCCAGTACATGCCAGCTAGTACTACTTGATGAGCTGTGGCTGGTGGGGGGTACTGACAATCAGTACTTGATATGCACCATGCAATCAACCAGCTATGCATTTTAACAGGTCATGCTTTGGCCGCATGCACTTTGCAGAGATAGAACCTTGCGTTGCTTAGGAAGCGTTGCAGGGAACCTCCCATACCGTGTGGCAAAGCTTTGGTGAAAAGCTGATCTCGAGTGCTTATATATGCACAACATACATGAACTGCATTGCAACCGCCATCTAACCACAGATGGCCTTCCCAACGCCCGCCAAAGCCATGCCAAGTGCCAGGCTGAAGATGAAGCGGTGCCCAACTTGGCGGGCCCGGGCCAAGCTTCAGGGTGCCCAGCCCGCGCGTCCTGCGCAGCATCAGTCATACATGTCACGTGTACGTGTGGCGTTCCATGGGCACATGTTCAACTCATAGCGGCCTTCAAAGAAAATATTGGCTCGTGAGTAGACTCTCGGATAGACATGCCGCTGACTGCACCAGTGCTAAATTTAATGCAGCTTGGGGCGCCCAAGGCTTCTTGTCAAAAAACATGTTTCCTGTGCGTGTGCTCAAGCATGAGCCCTACATATATTATCGATCGGATCGCTGCCGCCTAGGTTCTGATAGCTACTGCCTGAACCTCATCGTGCACATACATATGCAGACATTGTTCTTGACTAATAGCATGATAGGGCTTTCTACTGCGTGCTCAGGTCCTCTTACTCTCATGGTGCGACTTCAAGGAGCAAGGGGTTCCAATTGACTTCTTTGAAGTGTTCTCCGGAGCTGCCGCAACAACCAAAGAGTGGTGGTAAACCCAGACATGCAAACATAATATATATATATAACAAGTCCACCTCTCCTGGCTATAAGGCACAAAAGGGGATTCTTTTGCGCAAGCTTTGACTATGAGTATGACAGCAAAGCCATGGACTACTTGGGCGCAGCTGGTTTTTTGTTCCTCGATTACACCAACTTAACCCCAGAAAGGCCACCGACCAACCAAGCCCACGCTAGTACCTGCCCAGGCTTTGTCTTCACACTGTGATGCAAGAGCGCGAGAACGCGGTCAATGTCCTGGCCCCGATTTGTTCATCATGGGGCCTGCCGGCAAGGCACACGTCGATGCGATCGTACTTCAACTGGCAGGGCCATCAGGGGTATGGCTTCGTAAAATCGGCCAATATTATGGTGAGCCGGTTTCCTGGTATAATCCAAGTCAAGTCCTGCCTATTCCACAACTGTTCTTTCACATAGTCTGCGATCGTATACAGCATCTGAGGATGATCTTGCACTGTTATTTGATACTGGCTATGAGAAGTGTTTTCATCATCGAGAATCCCGTTGAGAGTATCATCAGTCGCCACTACCGCTTCGAACTGTTGACCAATTTGGTATCATATGTGTTTTGACACGCAGTTCAAGATTGCGACCATGTCCAGCCAGGTGGTCTAGATCATAGATCCACCTGCCTTAGCCAAGGTCTTCCGCGTTTCTTTCTGGATGGGCCTCTTGGGCAGTTCCACTCCCAAACGGACGATCGTCTATTCAAACGACCCTTTCATCAAAGCCTTGGACCTTGGAAAGCTAGCCAAAGGCTCCAAAAAGAAGACCACTTCACGTATCTAAGCAAGCATTAAGGACAGCCTATAATTTTGCGTGAGTGTTGGGTGGGTAAACGTTCCCGTTCTGCACACCAGGTAGCTACGTGGATGCCCAGGGACGCAAGCGTTTTCAGGGAAAGAAACATGAAATGAAAGCGAGCCAGTGTCTTTCCTCATGTTGGCACTGTGCATGTCTATAGCTGCTGTGAAAACCCTATATACATGTGTATATATATATATATGATTCTATTGGCCCAGGAATTATCCCAGAGGCTTTGGAAAGAAGCTTATAGAGGCCTATGTGGAGTCCAGTCGTCACCCGTTTCGTGCTGACCTACGCAGGAAGTTCAAGTTGCCTTGTTCGGATGAGATCAAGGCCTTTGCGGCGTATCCCTGCAATCTTGACCAATGGGAGGATGCAAAGATGTCTGAGGTGTTTGATTACATATGGTCTTACAGAAACCTTCGCATCCCTGAAGCATGGTTGCCAGCCATGACCATGTTCAGAGAGGAGTATATGGAGGTCAGAAAAAAGGTCCCTTGATGGTGAACTCAAGTTATGTGGCTTTGGGTCTTTGGGTCTTGTGTTGGAGTTTTACCTGGCCACAGTGCCCAGCCAGGTAAAAGCTCCAGCCATTTAAGTGGGAACCATGGATCGAAACGGCCGAGGACCCAATTCCGAGTTCATCATACATGAACCCGGATCTGTGAGAAGCTTTGGGCCTCAGTGTGCATACCAATTTGATCATCCGATCGCGTCCGATCGGAGTTGCTTCGGGGGTGGAGGAAAAAAACGCGCAGAAATCAAAAGTCAAACGCGCGCAAAAACCCGCAAAACGAGCGCAAAAACCCGCAAAAAGCGCGCAAATCCAATTTTCGTAACAAATCGAATTTCGATCGGACTCGCTCACGTTTGTCAAACGCAGATTTGGGTCGAAGTTTGCAGTTGATAGTGTTCGGATTCATCATGGACAACCGGACGTCCAGCTGTGCGACACTTCACTATGGTACAGGGCTGGTTCGCTCCCAGTGTGACGGGACCCCGCGAGATAAAGATGATAAAGTGGACATCGATGCTTTGATTGAGGCTCATTGCCTGCATTCATATGAACATGGAACAGCGCATGCTACAACAGATCGTGCTCATGAGAAATTTTCCCCGCGACCTTTTCAGCTTTTTTGCTAACGCCCGATGCCCCAGGCGACAAAACTCCGGATCGCTGGCGCAGAGCGGGCCTTGAAGATGCAGTCGGCACCACTGGCGTCGTCGGGGGCCTTGAAAGACGACACGTTGCAGGAACCAGGTGGGCTCCAAAGCGGGGGATTTTGACATGGGGTGAGGTTGCATCACTGTTCATGTGATATAGCTGTATGTGGCGTAAGATAATATGTTTGCTGCCAGGCGATATTCTGACAGCTCGAGCTGATGGCCAGTTCCTATCGGGTCAACATGATCTGACGTCACCAACGGCTCGAATGAAGTCTGCAGAGTCACTTCTAATGGTTTCCCCTACTCAACCCAGGTATTCGTCGTCGTTGGGTGCTGACTGGCCACATGACCGCCAGCCGGACTTCAGC
Source organism: Porites rus (assembly GCA_964035705.1). Lineage (NCBI taxonomy): Eukaryota > Metazoa > Cnidaria > Anthozoa > Scleractinia > Poritidae > Porites > Porites rus. Next base: position 10,127 of record CAXIVM010002614.1, on the reverse strand, counting down.
CCAGGTGGCTCCCAAGTGGAGCAGACCCAAATCGCTGACAGTGGTCAGCAGCTTGTCACTTCACCCGCAGTTGTCCCTCCACCCGGGGCAACTGAAGGAAAACCCTCGCCGGCGCCATCCCACCAACGTCCAGCCGGTGGTGCATCGGAGAAGTACGACAGTACGTACTACAGGATTGCATATATGACATGTGTGTGGCTGTATATGTTTTCCCACTTCTCTGGGCCCCATCTTGGCTGTACCTTGTTTTCAGGATGCGGAGGTATTTCACGAAGTGCAACAAAAAGACTGGACGTCCTGTTGCTTCAGATGAGGCCATGAAGCTTTGGCAAAGTGATGAAGGTCGTAGCTAGGCACCAACAAGGAACCCTGTGGAAAGCGTGGCCATGTTTTGTTTAATAGTTATATGCTTGTGGTCACCCGAGGTGATAAACTTCGGAAGCTGCTACTCGAGCATGGAAATTTCGATAAGGTTGAGGTTGAGGTTACCAAATGGATGAAGCGGAGCTTGGATGTAGGCAAGAAGGGCATGTGGTGTACGCGTACTTACCTCATCAACCAGCACCACTGGACCAAGCACAGTTCTCAGCTGCACCACACTTTGTAGACCAATCAAAATCAACCTTATACAAATATATTTATAAACTATATATATATTTTTTTGATGGACCCTAACTAAGGCAAATGTGCGACCACGCCTTCCAATGGGGGCGTGAGCGGGGGAAAGTAAGAGTAAACCCCATCCACGGAGAAGAGGAGGTCTTGATCGTGCTTGAGGATTACTTCTCCCACACAGAACAAAATGGTCATACGCAAGCGCAGTCCGCAACCTTTCACCTCGATGACTTTTGGTGGCATACAAATAGAAAACCTTGAGTTTTTGGTTATAATACGCTCGATATATATATATATATATATCGTTGACGCTCCGTCCCGCGCGCCCAGGACCCGGATGGCCACCTCCTCAACAGCGAAGAGGTGCCGACCAAATTGCAGGGGCTTGTACCAAGCCTGGAAGGAGAGAACCCGGAGCCAACGGCCGTCCCGGGTTCTTTCAGGTTCCTGCCCCAGCGCACTTTCGATCCCACCAAGTTTTCTTTGAGTGTTGGCTTGTTTGGCGGGACCATTAGACCATGACCTATATAGAGTTGCTGCTATTTAGGCTGGTGTTCCCGACGATCCAGCAGAATACGAGCATTCTGGCAGTTCTTCCTTCTTGGTTGGAAACCCTTGGTCGAAAGATTGATTCTGCTGAGTCTGAGAAGGCTGGGTGTCCTTTTTTACATGTAGAAAGTTGTTTGACCAATATATTGCTATAATATATAACCGGCTTGCCAATTTGGAGCAAGGCGAAATTACTGGCGAAGAAGAACGACCGTGCAACCTTGAGCCTGAGTTTATTTGAAAACACATGCATGAACGTTTTCGTGTATGAAAGACATGCGTGATGTTCTATAGTTGGAGCTTAGAATGATACCGTGCATCCCAGGGCTGCCACACAAATTGGAAATCTTCTGAAGAGCCTCAATGATGGATATGAAGGATTGAGCAAATTGCAAGCTGATGCCGCCGTCGGAAAGCCTACGCCTCATTTTTATAAGTCGAAATGTTTCGACTTAATTTCAACAGGAAAATTCTTTTTGTCACGCCCGAGGCTTGATGAGGCAGCGGTCAAGGCAAAGACCGTAGAGATCACCAAATTGGATGTGGCCTTAAACAATGCTATCGTCCGGGCCAAGACTCCAGTTTGCACATGACCCCTCAACTTGAATGCACAGTTGATAGGTACTGTACTGCCCTTCCCTGTATGCGGCCCCCCCTGCTCTGAGGAACCTGAAGACGGTTCCCAAGATTCCTGACTCGAAGGGCTTGAAGGGTTCCAAGCCGCCTGGGGCGAGCGCGGGAAAAGCTAAGGCCAAGGGAAAAGCCAAGGCCAAGGCTACTACCAGAAAGAGGAAGGTCGCCGAACCTTCAGAGTAGATCTTTGACCCAGCTAGCATTTTGTTTCTGGGCTTCGTATGACCATGTGACCACGCCGTGATAGGGGAATGTTGCGACGTGGGTTTGCGCAAGTCGGCAAAAATCGCCACCCGCTGTGCTTTTTTGTTTGGCAACCGTCGAGACTTGCAAACATGCCCCTTCACTCGCCTTCACTATCTGCCCACGGCCCACGATCCACCCACAACTGCACGACGCAGGTGCCTTGAAAGAGCCGAAGAACACTCCAGGTTCTGGCCTGAGCGGATTGCCATGTCACCAAGGAAAGCTGCATGTAATTGGATGTAGACTCCGGTCAGGTGATGAATCTGATAGATCTTCAGACACCCCGTCTGACCTAGCTGATGAGCTTTTCACCGGCTTTGAAGATGGAGCAACTCTGCTACACTTCGCTAGGTGTGCGTGCAATCCCGCAGTTTACATCATATAAAGGAAAATATATATATACACGTATAGCTATTCGTTCAATGTACCATGACTTGCATTAGTTTTCTTAGGCAGAGTCTGCCTACAGGGTGGTCAGACTTGCGCGAGTGGCAAACAAAAGAATGCACAGTTTAGGCGGCTTGGATTTTGTATACTTATACGCTCAATGTTTTTTAGGGGCTTGTGCCTGTTCAACAAAAAATGATTGTGCATCCGCTTGCGTTGGCCTAGGTGTCTCTGATCCCAAGCTTGCTGCCATTGGTCGTGCCGGTCGTTCTTCGAAACCAAGTGGCTGCAAACACATATGCAGGAACTTTCACAAATACCTTGAGAGAGAGAAGCGCCTTTTGCAAGTGAACGTGAGAATGGTGAAGTTGAGGGTCCGTGTGCATCGGCCTCGTGTTGAAGAGCTTGATCTAGATTACCCTTTCATCGGCTTAGAGGACTGGGCAAAGTTCCTGTTGGAACACCACCCCCAAGTTTCTTCTTGGAGGTTGGGACATCACAGAAAAGGATGACTACACTGAGATGTTTGCCCGTTTCTGGGAAAGGTACAAAGCCCTAGACGAGCACCACCCGATATTTTCCAGTTTCAGCGACTTCTCGCATTGCATACCGTACTGTGTGCATGGAGATGAAGGCAGGGGAAAATCCAAGACCCCAGTGCTTATCACGAGCTACCAAATGCTGATCGGATATAACGGCGAACAAGCAACAAACATGAATGGGCGCCTTGACTTGATCTGTTAAGTTTGATATACCATGCAAGCATTCTTTCAAGCTCGCACTTGTTCTACGTACTCAAGTGCATGTGTTTAATCTTCTACGCCCATCCGCTGTGAGGCACTCCTTTGGAACAAGATGGTTGTCATCCATGATGCCGTCCAAGAACTATGCCACCAACGACCAGACTATGGACGGCATTTCAAATCACATGCTCTTGGATCTGTCGAAGGTTTTTCACCAGGGTGTGACTGTGGCTAGTTTGCAATATCAGTTACCATGTTGCCCTAGGTCTTTCAGCCGATTTGAGCGCTGTGCATGTCCTATCAAGGTGGGCAACGACGACCTGGGCAAGGAGACGTTCTACTTTGTGTATGTGGCCTTAAAGGGCGACTGGCCTTACATTCGTAAGGCTTTGAACCTGAATACAGGGTTCACATCAACCCGCATTTGCCACCACTGCAGCACCCTAGATCCATAGTCGCACATTATATAGTGGAGTCTTATTTTTTTGTAGACTTCTCAGTTTGCAAGTTTGCCTCGTGTTTTTTCCAAGCTTTCATTCACTTGTGTGTGGCGGAGGATTGGTGGCGCCTGGGGAGGAGAGGATGTCTTCAAGCCTGGCCTGGACACGATGGAGAGCCACTTCCTTGGAAGGCCAAACGTTCCGTGCTACTTCAAGTTCCGGGTGCTGACCACCCGTCCAGGATACGGACAGATTTGGCCCACACTTGGGGGATCGGTGTGGGCAAGGAGTTTTGTGCAAGCGCGTTGCTAACCATTAGTGATCTTGGACTTGTGGGTGGCAACAGTTTAGAAGGAGATCTGGCAAGCATGTACCAAGAATTCCGGCTTTACTGCTACAACTCGAAGCAAACTTGCAAAATCAACGAGTTCTCCAAAAGGGCAGTGAAGATTGCAGCGTGCCTTGGATCAGTTAAGCTTGCCTTGTGTAATCTTCCATGGTTCCATTTTGTCATTGTTGCCTTGTCGGACTTTGACTTGAAAAGGGTAGATTTTGCCCAGGCGAAACCAGTATCCAAAGTTGCAAGGGCAGGGCCACGACTGCTTGGTTGTCAACAAGTGGCTGGATGTCTACCTTCAGAGATTCACTGACAGTGATGTTGTTTCCTGGCATGCACACACAGCAATGGACCGGCTGAAAGCAAATAAAACAATGTACGGAGGTTGCTTCTACTTCTAAGGGCATGTGTTATCGGCTTGTTTGAGGCTCCAGGCGACAAGGACCTGTTCAACATCCTGAAGTTCACTGCTCAAACCAGCAACTGCTTCTTTCGAGGTCTGTACCAGCACGGGACATGGATTCACAGGGATGATGTAGCTGCACTCGTTCCTCTCGCGTGGGGGGTGACGGAACTTTGACTGAGTGCTAGATGTACTTGTTTGCAGCATGTGCTAATGACATGCAAAGTGCTTGCGTGCGCTGTCAATGTAACACGTTTGCTGAGGAAGGGTACAGTCCGCTAGCACGGATTTCCACAGACAGGCGGCTGAAACTCTTCCGGATCAAACCCTACCTCCACATGTTCGATCATATCACGCACATAGCTCAGACTTGCGCGACTTAAGTGTGCCATCACAACCATGCCTTCTTCTAGCAAGGCAAGAACTTCAAGCACATATTGCTCGTGGAGCTTTGTGGGTGATCAACCCACTTTGCCCTTGAGCTGAATTATTGGAAATGCGTATGCAAATGTATGCAAGCATTTTTACACAGACTTGTGTTTGAGTCATGAGTGTGTTGCTGGGTGAATATGCGAGATCTCAGGCTACTCCTGTTGGATGTGTGAGGATTTTATTGGAAAGGTTGCACGCATAAGCCGGAGAACGCACACGCTGACTACATGCATTCGGTCTTTTGCCCGTGCGTTGATGAAGTACAAACGGCTTCTAGCCCGTCTCTGAGTGAAAAAAAGGTGTCTGAGCTTCCCGACATAGGTTGATCCAGCCACCACATAGTCAGGTGCGCGCTGGGTGATGTGAGGGTTGGTGGGCATGAGTGGAGGGAAACCCACCTACTACAAACATGCAAAAGCAAACGTCCTGATTTTGATAATTCGAGCACTTTTTGTTGCAAACGTTACTTAAAAAGCTCGTAGCACAAATTTAAGCTACATTGGGTGGACCTGGCGGGTTCAAAACAATTGTCCAATCAAAGGGCTATGAGGCTTCTTTCACCACCAACCAGCGTCCTCCCAGGCGACAGTGTGACCGCGCTGGTGGCGCCCACCCTCGCGCAGCCCACGCGGCACCTCCGCGCCTTTGCGGCGCTGCGCCGCGATGGGCAGGTCGTGGCCTGGGGCACCTTGGGGAAGCATCGAATGGGATGGAGAGTTTTGTGTTGGGAAGGAGGGAGGGAGGGAGGGAGGGAGGTTTGTGGCTTGGTGCAATTCGGAGTTGTTGTTTTGGTTTTAGGAGTTGCTGAGGCAAAGGATGGCAAAGGATGGCAAAGGGTTTGACGGATGAGTTTATATGTCAGGATGGATACGTTATAAGAAATGTAGACATGTAAAATCAAGATACGTACATGAGCTTAAAGGAGTTTGAGATTCGGAGACCAACACCGCTTGACTTATATTATATATAATCACGTCACAAGCTTCTCAACTCAATGTCCTTTCGAGGGACAGTTCATTTTGACTATCCTGCGGTTTCCACCTAAATGTCTAGTGCTATAAAGGATGTCCAAGATGAATTTCAAGATTGCTCTTTCCAGAGACAGCATTCTGCTGCATAAAGGTGGCATGTAGTTGAAACATTACCCTCTTCAACTGACTGCTGAAGTCCAACTCAAGCATACCTCATCAGCTTAATGGGTATGCTACACGACTTAAGCATACTTAGAGTCTTATAGCTGAAGTCCCATTGCCAATCTCATCATATCTCATTTGTCTTCAACTCATTACACCGAAATGATGGAGATCCGATCAACCTCGCAAACCGTCGAGGGAGCAGCATCGAATCAAGCCTGACACTGTTTGCTGATTTGTTGTAAAGTGGAAAGACTCAAAACCAGCAGGCTCTTGGAAGCTGGAACAAGGATGACAGCACTCTGGCTCTTTTCTTCGCAAAGCATGTGTCACAAAGCTGTACCAATACTGGAAACACGATGGCGATCACACCCTTTCATCCAAACCACAGATCTATCCCAAAGCTCCAAAAAGAGCCAGTAAATACTCCATATCATCTCACCCATCCTCACGGCATCCTTGACCTTCCAAGTTCTTCGACTGCGCCACCCCAAACCGCGCGGCCCATCCCAACCCGAGGCGACCCGCTCTCCGGCGGACTGGGCGGACTTCCGGGCGGCGCCTTCGCGGTGCGCGCGGTGCGCAGCTCGCACGCGGCCTTCGCGGCCATCGGGAGGGTCGCTTGGGAAAGTGAGAGAGGTCAGGAGATGAGAGAGGAAAGTGTGAGGCAAGATATGTCCAATGTGCCAGAGATCTTGTGAAGCAGTGAAATTAAGGGTACAAAAGATGGGTCTTCAATGGTCTTCCTAGAGCTTGGTCGCAAAGGGGTCCAATGGAATAGCTGTGCTCGTTCCTACTTCTTGAGACAACAAAACAAGGTCATCATATTTTCATTGGTCTTGGAAGGGATGGGGCTACATAAGATTGTCCTGAAAATGTCTAAGAATCCTATGCCTCCCATGGAAGGGGGCGGGGGGGAAGTGCACAATCACCCCGTGCCGGGCGAGAGAGAGCAGAGATTTGCTCTCTTTCGCACTTGGAGTGGGATTGGCTCTCGAGCTCCTTTGACGTTTTTTCAGAATAAACCCTTCAGCATTGAAAGCGGAATGTTCAGGCGGGTGCCTCGATGCACATCTTGGGGTAGAAAGGTTGACCTACTGGGGTGTTCAGGAAGTGGTTCACCCTATTCAACCATAAGATCAAAGATATTGAATGGCATTCTTCATTGGAAAGGGGTGTTCAAGAAACCTCCTGGAACGGGCGGAGCCTCGGCTGTGCACGCGGAATTTGCTCGCCTGTACACGCGCTTGGATTTGCTCGGTTGTGCACGCGCTCCTCGGCTGTACACGCGGCTTGCTCGGATGAATGAATGAATGAATGAATGAACGAAGCAATGAGCAAACAGCTATCATCATGTAGATGAATGTCCAGAGGGACGTTATTAACACCCCCCATCCCAACCCAACATCATCAATCAAACGCAGAGCATCTGTGTGACATGGTACTGTGGAAGCAATGAGCAAAAAGAGATCATCATGACTCAGTTTGCGTGTGCGCAGGTGAGCGAAATCTGTGTGCGCAGATGAGTTTGAGGTAACATGCACTGTTTAAAGAAGAATGTAATCGTGTGCGCAGCTGAGCGAACCCTGTGTGCGGAGGTGAGTTAAATGTATCATGCAAGGCTGTGTGCGCAGCTGAGCGAATCTTGTGTGCGCAAGTGAGGCGCCGGTCCCTGGGGCACCTCCAAGGCCATTTGGCCTCCTGCGAAGCTCAATAGGGCACCTGTTTGTCGGAGTTGGAGAGTGCCATGTTACACTGGAGGGCTAACCCTAGTTTGAGCTGGAGGCTGAGATCAGCCAGTTGGGGACCGCTTATTTGCTTTCGGATTGCAGCAAGTTGAAACTTGCCTAACTTGCCCCTCCAACACCTAGCCAGTAGGGTGGAGGCCATCACTACTGTATTAGGTTGGAGGCCATGGCTACTGGTAACAAGTACATTACTACTAGTAGCAAATAGCTACCAGTCCCTCCAACACCTAGCATGGTCAAGTACATCCTCAGGATGGCTCCTCCAACTCGCTCAGGATGGCAGCGTGGTCACTTGGGGCTCTCCTCATGCGGGAGGCGACAGCGCCATGGCCATTCAGTTTGTGTGGAAAATTGACAGGTGAGCAGACTGGGGCATGTGGTCAAGACTTCTTTTAAACGTGGAGTTCTGCTGGAAAGTCTTCACTCCAGTCTTTAGTCTTCCTCCCAATTTCTACACCACCTGCCTTTTGCCGCTTTCCACGGGCTGATGTTCCTCCCAGGTCACCAGGTGCAAGACCAGCTGCACGACGTGGTGGATGTCTTCTCCACACACAGCGCCTTTTGTGCCTTGAAGCGCGATGGCTCCGTGGTGACCTGGGGTGCCTGGTACGCGGGCGGTGACAGCGCCTTGGTTTCGAACATCCCAAACACCGCGGAGGCGATGGACAGGTTTCTGGGAGGTGGTTTGTGTTTCGAGCAGGTTGGTGCCAACCTTCAGAACACACAACTAGCCGCTACGATTGCGAAGGCCAGGTGAAGAGCGTGGTTTCCGGTACCGCGGAGGATCTCAGAGAGCCTGCAACTGTTCTGCCACCCTACGAGTCAAGGACCCTCAAATATAAAGGTTTCCAGGGTCCAAACCGCAACCCCCTTCCAGTTTGGAGGGTCCAATGATGCTCATGGATGCTTACATTATAATAGAACCTGGACCTTTAAGTTTTTTTGGGGGGAATTGGATTCTTCCACTCAAAACCCCAACAGCGAGAGTGCTCCGGTTTGGGTCATCCGATGCATCCACTTTGAAGAGCCAGGGCACGTCTTGGTTGACCGAAGAGCCGGAAAATCGAGCATACTCTGTGCCGCAGCCATGGTCGGAATTGATTGGAACAAGCAGTTTGCCTGCGTGTGAGCAGGCATGAAGAGGCGTATGTGACAAATATTGAGAAGAGTAGATACGTTCAACATGCTCATCGATTAGATGGGGTTGTTGTTTTGCGTGTTTGCAATGACTCTCGCCCATTTGTGCAGCTGGCCATGGCCATGAAGATTCAATCCCGGCAGCTTAATGGAAGAGTTGACGCGGTAGAAGTGGCACCAGATGCTTAGTACAAGTCATCATTAGTAATCAAATTAGTCTGTGTTTTCGGTCCAGTTGGTCCAGTGCATGTTTTGCTGATGTATCTCAACTGCCAACAGGTGATTCCAGTTCTATTTACAGCCTTCGGCATGCCGCCGGCCATCAGCTCGAGCCCGCACGGCTGGTCGCCATGGCCCGGGCGTGTGTAGCTGTGTGTAGCTATTGTGTTTTTTTGTGCGCAGGTTATGCAAAGGTTGGCTAACAGAGTGTACGATATCAAAGTGCGTGAAAACAAGGGGTTTGTGCGCGACACGACTTGGAACATGCACGCTGGCTGGAGATGTTTGTGTCAATGAGGTGCGGCGTCAAAACGAAGTAGTGTAAGAGCCATGTAAGTGGAGAGCAACTGGCCAAAAACAAAAGCTGCGCTGGTGTAAAAGCGAGTGGGCAGCGAACAGTACTTGCAGAGAGCGCGTGTGTAACACAGAGCTTCTGCAAAAGCGACATGTAAGCGAAAAAATGTAGCGAGGAAATGGTTGCAAGGGGCTTGTGCGCGACATGACTTGGAAGGTGCACAGGTTGCGGTGTCAGAACGAAGTCGTGTAAGAGCCATTGCCTAGAATAACGCCGTGACAGTGTAAGCGATATAGAACCCAATTGGCAGCGAGTTCCCGCAAAACGCGTGGAAAAACCAAGGTTGTTATACGTGTTTCTACACACGCGCGACTGTGCGCCAATGCATGGCCTGCTTGAAAAAGACGAGGGGGAAGAGAAGAGAAGGAGAACGAGAACGAAAAGAGAAGAGAAGCGAAGACAAGAGACGAGACAAGACAAGACAAGGCGAGAGGGGGGTAGGAGCGCCTCAACATTAAAGGACGGAAAATGAGTTGGGAAGATGATTTTCATTACTAAAAGTACGAGCACCTCAACATTAAAAGAAGAAAATGAGTTGGGAAGATGATTTTCTTTACTAAAAGTACGAGCACCTCAACATCAAAAGAAGAAAAATGAGTTGGGAAGATGATTTTCTTTACTAAAAGTACGAGCACCTCAACATTAAAAGAAGACAAATGAGTTGGGAAGATGATTTTCATTACTACAAGTAGGAGCGCCTCAACAGTAAAAGACGAAAAATGAGTTGGGAAGATGATTTTCATTACTAAA
>CAXIVM010002613.1:0-13000 GCA_964035705.1 Porites rus | reverse complement strand
TAGGAGTAACGCCAAAAACACCTATACTTGTGGAATGTCTATGACCAATATTGTGTCCGCTGTTGTAGACCATTCGACACCAACACTCCTTGCTTTTGGGATCTCCGTGAAACGCCTTTCTTCTCCACTGAACCGGTGTTACGGCTCCAGCACCGACCGTTGAACAGCTGCGAGACGATTCGCCATGGGTCGTGTCCGAACGAAGACTGTGAAGAAGACGCGGCGACAGCCACGAGAAGATTCAGAAAGAGAGGAGTCCGCCTGCCGGTGTTTAGGGATAGCTTTGTTTTCCATCCAAAGTTGTGAATGCTCACAGTTGACCAATTGTCAGAACACGGTGTTCAAATAGCCAACCAGCTCATCTACTCTTGATGTGCAGATTTTCCCGCACTACCTTGGCAACTAGAAGAAGTGATGCTCTATTTCGAGACAATGGGGTACTGTATACATTCATCAAGGCTAAAGATTGTTTTTTTTGTAGCGCTGACACTCAAGAGCAGGTTGGTTCTCAGCCGACATGTCGACCTCTGGACTTCTTGTTGGCCCTCTTTTTCGCACTTTCACCGGCGTTCTGCATGCGCGAAGTGGCCCAAACTCAGATTCAGAATATCATTTCCATCCAAAGAATGAGTGTCATTCTGGGCAAATGGAGGACCCAAACTTTGAGCCGGTAAAATGAAACGAAGAGGTGGGAGTGCAGGGGACTGCCGGAACACCATGTACTGTATATACACCATGATTCTGTTTTGTCCACGACACCGTGGATGTCCAGTGGATCTTGAAGGGGCAGAAGACATCTGGGCTTCGCCACAAGGCAGTCTCTCTCTCTCTCTCTCTTTCCAGCACTTCCATCCAGAGAAATGATGCCGCCCAAACGACCACTGGTCGACCGCACCCGAGGTAGAGGCGCTTGACCCCTCGACCCCGCCCTGTTCTCCGTGTCAGGCCGCACGGGTGGCAAGTTGACCTTGATTTCCAGCACCGGCCCCCAGAGGAAGCGGTCGTTTCTCCGCCCCGCAAAAGCGCTGAAGAACCGTCATCCCAAATTCAACACTCATTGGCTGGGTGGTTTTCTGTTGGTGTCCCAGGCGGCTTCGTGGGTTTCCGGTCCAAAACTTCGCCGTCCGACCGTCTCGAGCTCCAGAGTGGGCGGGGCGGCGGCAGCAGCCGTTTCGACGAGCAAAGGGACCGGCGTTGACGAACCGATGGAGGTCGCTGGCTGTCCGCTGGCTGCTGTATGGGTTTGCGATTTTTGAGAGTTCCAAGGATTCCGGCGCGGATGCGAAACTGCTCGGCACAGCATCGACTCGGAGAAGAGTCGACAGCCAGAGGGTCTACCCTTTGCGGCATTATACGGCAGTATACCCTATGTAGACACAGTATCGACAGAATATGGAGACCCAGCCCCTCACCGATTTGAAGCTCCAGAACCCCAAGCTCGACAGTAGAGGTGCGACCACCACAAGCAGAAATGAAGGGCCACAAGCTTTTGGAAGACTTCGGAAGACTTTTGAACCAATTGGAACTTGGATTGGTTGCTTTGGCTTGGACGGTCTGCAGTTGTGGGTCCTTCCAGTTTCACTTTCGTTCCGTTTACGAAGATGGATGTCTTTGTCGAACGGTGTTCTCTAGGTGTTCTGGTTATGGATCCTCAACTTATGCGTCGTGGAACGGCTGCGAGACGAATGGCTGGGGAGTTGCTGCCGAATTCCAACTGGTGGTAGTGGCACCAGTGGTGTTTCCATGTGTTCCCAAACAACCATCGGTCATTTGGGAAGCGGGAGCACGTTGAGCGTGAGCCGCCGCCGCAGCTGCTTTGTTCGCGATTCAACCTGAGTTGTGAAGCGAACCCACTCCCCTCTCTTTTCTTCTCAACTTGCTCGAAGCCACGATCATTGCAATGGCTGTCGTAGGGCCTCAAGGTTGCGCCGAGAACCACGTTGAGGCTGGATGGGCTCTTTGAGAGTTCAGGACACCGGTCCGGTGACCCTGTGACCTGCAAACGTCATGGGTCCTGACCTAGGTCAGTCTGACTGGAACTCCATGTCAGGTCCGAATGGCCAAAGTTTGGCACGAAAGCCACCAAAGATGACATCGGAAATTGAGAACACGTTGCACAAGGATGACAGAATAAACAGGATGACAGTAGTTGTATGTTGCCAAGCTAGTCTTTTTTGGTTTCATGTGGCTTGGTGTGGTAGCTTGCATTCAAAGGCATACAGCATATCTCAAAATTTTGTGGTATTCTACCGGAGTTTGACATGGAATCTGAAGCTCGCTTATTGTTCTTTGTTCTACGGTTGATTCTCTGTATTTTCATAGTTATGCACGACGCTCACAGCAGCTGCACCAAACTTTTTCTGAAGTGCTCTTCGTCAGAAAAGAATTGGTCGCATTCGTGAACCACGGCGATGAATCCTTCTTCAAACCGCCACATTCGGTCCCACAGAAAACGTTTGCACAAAACAACAACCACATACAATGAACACATGCATGAAATCCTCACATTTGCACAATATCATATTTACTCCATCCTATGTTTCCACAAAAAGAGTGAACCTTATACAACGAACGGTTACGCCAATTGAATATGTGGAGGTCGGGCTACGGGCAACTTCCTCAGAGAATGCATCATACATCGAACGTAATGACTGTCCCCCATACCACCCTGTACATCGCATTCATCGTCTTACGCAAAGCATGAAGCGTAGAACCCAACGCAGCAGCGAGCATCGAACGTTGTACTAAGTCCCACAACCAAAAATACTATAATGACAACACCCCAAAACAGCTGCATACGCACGTGGGACCTGGGACCGTTGCGGCTACTGTCCGCGGAAAACAGGCAAGGACAAGTTGACGTTGGCTGCAAGCGTGACGGTGACGGTGGCGAAAGCAACTTAAAATGACAACACTGTGACACTCAATCTAAACATAGTCCAACTTAGATGTTCAGTTTGCCTTGCAAAAAGAAGGCAGAACTCTAAAGCCACTGCGCTTTAATAGGGTATCTATTGGTATGAACAACTAGTTTGTTGGTTTAACCTGTGGTTTGCTCGGCAGCCACAAATCATGTTTCTCTATAATACGGATCTTTGCATCTCGTTTTTTCAGTTCTAGGTTTGTTCTGGAGAACCCTTTTGGGGACTGATGATTGGTGTAGGGGTTCATGATCGATGTCTGAACGTAATTGTTAAAGTCATGGAAATGGGCAGCACAACAGAGACACATACCCCGAGTACCTTAAGTATGTCAGTGGAACGAGTGCTCTGCTCATCTCTGCTCCAACAACCGCGGCCCCAGGCACAGGGTCAAAGCTTGACCTTGCCTTTGAATTCAAACGTCGATGGAGGCGAGCAACGTTTTCTTTCTTTCTGTCTTCAAAGGCACGCTCAGGATGCACATTTCAATTGTTGCACTCATCATGCACTCCGACGAAAGAATGTGTTCGGACCGAGATGTGACGGATGTCTAGGTTTCAATCTCTTTTTCAAAGCAGATTGGGCAAGGTTCATAGGGTTCATAGCACGCAGAGCAGAGAAACATAATGGAGGCCATCACCCTTAGGTTGGAGGCCATCGCTATTAGGTCGGAGGCCATCGCTAGTAGGTTGAAGGCCATCGCTATTAGGTTGGAGGCCATTGCTCTTAGGTTGGAGGCCATCGCTCTTAGGTTAGAGGCCATTGCTATTAGGTGGGAGGCCATCGCTATTAGGTTGGAGGCCATCGCTCTTAGGTTGGAGGCCATGGTTATTAGGTTGGAGGCCATTGCTGTTAGGTTGGAGGCTGTGAATTATCTACATTGGTGTTGGCCAAAAGCATTATCATTGCTGTCGGGCTCAAGACGTGCCCTGATTTGTGCGTCAGCGAAGGCTGGAAACTTGCTCGCCATAGCTTGTGCAAAACCTAGCGCTTGCTCGAGTCATTGCTTGTGGGGGAAAGGCGGACGGTGCTGCTTGGAGAGTTCTCGCTACCAGGGCTGTTGACTTTGTTGGGGGCTGTATGAATATTTTCAGATGAATATTAGGGGCTTATTGGCTCCAAATATCCATGGTGGGACGGAAGCTGGAGCACTATATGAGGACTACAAGATTCGGGTGGAGCTTCGTGCAGACGCTTGCAAGATCTTGCAAGACTGAGGACCTTCCATTTTTGGGCCCCTAGTAAGGCATTCGACACACTGGGGGAAATCAAGAGAGAACAGTTGAAAAAATCTGAGGGGTGGCACTATTAGGAGACACGTTTACAGAGTTATTCTTGCGGAAGGAAGCATGTCGTCATGATGGCGAAGAGATCAATAACTATGAGACTCGTTTCAAGACATTGATGAGACGCATGGAACGTGCCATTGCCATCAGGGAGACTATTTCCAGTGTAAAGATGCCAGCTGCAGTGTATGGGTGGTTTGTCCTGAATGTGTTCATGCGAATGTCGCCCTCAGACACAGCGAGCATTCGTGGCAACGCGAGTTCTTGCAAGGTTGATGTGTTGACAGCACTTCGCTTGATGTGGAGCAGTGGGGGACTCGGCAGTCGAGATGCTGAACTTTGACCAAGAAAGACCACATCGGGACAGGCGTATCACCAGGATTATGTGCCAGAGAACAGATACTGAAGAGATCTTCAAACTAGAGGGAGGAGTGGTTTGAAAATGCCGCAGCAGAGTTGTTGGCAGATGCAGGGGTCAATGCAGACATTTTGGTGAATTTCACAGAAGCCAGAAGAGCATTGGACCAAGACAGAGCAGCCAGAGGTTTTTACCCAGTGAAGCCACCTGGACAAGGACAATAACGGAAAGGCAAGTGCGGCCCTTGGCACGATCAAGTGCACCAGTGACGGATGCTGAAAGAATCTGTGATTGCTGTGGAAAGAAGGGGCATATGCGGCATACAGCCAAACGCAGTCCTTAGAAACCTTCTTGCAGTGGACGCAGTACAGTCGGATATGTTGGATGGTGCGAATGTCAGGAACAAGACAATTCCCGGCACAACCGGAGGTTCACATGGTGGGAATGTATGTGTCAGTGTTGATACTTTTTGGTGGCATGTGGCATGTGCCAATAGAGTTGCTTGCCCCAGGAAAGAGTGGCCAGCGTGCGGTTGGAATTTCTTTGTTTGACGGCCCGACTGACTACCGGGCCATCCATATAGTTCGACGCGGAAACCGAACCTCAACGCTCAATATCCGCCAAAAGAGAGAATGTTTTCTGAATGAATGATTCATCTGTTTCCTGTTCTCCGGACAATTGAGGTACGATGAAGAAGGTTACATGAGAGGTTTGGATTTGTTGAGTTGGTTGGAGGGTTTAGGAATCAAGATGGAACCCATTAGGCCTGGCAGACGGGCAAACATTCAAGACAACTTCAAGTCCTGAAGTGGGACGCTAGATTGCTTGCATGGAGCAGACACAAATGCTCGCGCGCTGTTGAATTTATCTGTGATGGCCAAGAATTGGGTTCGCAACATCAAAGGATACACACCAAACCAAAGGCAGTTTGGAGCAAATCATGGTCGAATCAGTTCTGCGTTTTGACATGGACTTGCCCTGGGACAGCCAGAGTGAGGACCTAGACTTTGAGACAATTCCGAAAATAGAAGCCGCGGCCAGGAAGTTTCACAGCGACAACTCCAACGTGCCTTGCGCGCTCAGAGTAGACCACTCAGAGAGTACACGCTTGGAGGTTGTTGGCATGGGCCCCGGCCGGGTATTGTGTCGCGAAAAGAATTCTGAACAGATTTTGACTAACCATCCAAGTTCCAGTGTGTGGGTGAGCGCCGCAGGTTTTTTGCTGCGTTGTTCACCAGAGCAGTTGAGACCGGATTGATTTGGAGGTCAATGGACCTTCTGACTTTGAAACGATATGCAAGACCTTGAGAAAACAACAGAGATTTCATGATCTTGCTTCTGAGGGCGGAGAGGAGCCAGACACTTCACCTCACGACGGCCTTCCGCGATTTGGAAAGAGGTCGATAGATATGGAGATACCACCAGATTTGAACCCCCCTGCTTTTGATACCAGCCATGAGCGCAGCCGGAAGCAAGCCAGAGCTGAGCCACCTCGAGAAGCATGCCAATGGCAGAGCTCAAGCTCCGGGAAGCACAAGGGGTTGGTTGACCTTCAAGGAGGCAGCGATGAGCCAGGCTATGCTGAGTGGGCGGCAAGAAGAGCAACCCTACTATGCAGATGTTCATGAAGTTCTTGAACCGTCGAGCCAAAAGGCTTCTTCTGTGGCTGCCGATGCTGGCACAGGTGGTGCATCTCGCTTCCGAGACTTCCGCTTTGGCTCAGCTGCCACCACCGGATTCACAGGATGCTCAGCCTCTGCAGCTGGAGCAGCTCGCTTCCGAGACTTGCGCTTTGGCTCAGCTGCCGCCACCGGATTTACCGGACGCTCAGCCTCTGCAGCTGGAGCAGCTCTCTTCCGAGACTTGCGCTTTGGCTCAGCTGCCGCCACCGGATTCACCGGATGCTCAGCCTCTGCAGCTGGAGCAGCTGCTGCCTTCCGAGACCTGCGCTTTGGCTCAGCTGCCACCACAGGTTCCTCCGCAGCTAGAGCGGCTGCTGTCTTCCGAGACCTGCGTTTCGGTTCAGCCGAACCAGCCGACGGAGCCTTCTTTCGCTTCTTTTCTTCTGCCACCAACTGGTTTTGGATCTTTTTCTTTTGTTTTTGTCTTTCATCCTGCTAGCTGGTGTGCGATTGAGTTTTTTGGATCAATTGGTTCAAAATTGTTTTTTCGAGTAGTACGATCCTACACGCCTGATCGAATCAAATGCGGGATCAAAGGACACCGTGCAGTAGAAGGTTTGGTGATCCAACTCCCAGCCCACATGCCTCCTTGGCTTTGGCCTTCAGATCCTTTCGAAGTCGAGCCTGCTTTTCAGCAAGGCCTGGCTCCTGCGATCTCCGGACTAACGGAAGAACAGTTTGGACTGCATGGGAGATAGAGAAACTTGCAAAAATATGGAAGTCCAGAGGCCATACATGCACTCAAATGCAGTTTGAGGACCTACATGCAGCACACATGGCCTTCTCAGCAGGTAGGGTTGGCTCTGACTCAATCTTCAGACATTCCTGCCCACATGGCATATGAGCCAGACCCAGAGCTCAAACGGCAATTCACGAGCCTGGCCCGTACTCGAACTTGAGCTCAAGTTAACAGGAGCCTGGCCCATGGCAAGCGTTGCATGTCATGCATGTGTATGCTCACCCACACCTTGCTTCCAGGCCATTTGTCAAAAAACTGCTTGATTCTGATTGAGTATGGTACAAAGTACAAAGCCTCATTCAACCCACTGCAAACCAAACGAAACAAACCGACTCAACAAGTGGCAAACAGCTACCTAGCAAGTAAAGTACGACGTTATCAGAATGCTGCAAACGAAGCCTTCAAAGCCGCCACGTCCTCCACCGATGACGAAGCCAGGCCAGGAAGATCGATCTCCATAGGCAAAGTCTGGCCAGCAAAGATGTGCACATGAGGGGCCTATGGCCTCAGCTAGATCAGGATGGCCAACCATTGTGGGGCCACCCTCACACATGCAGCGCATCAAAAACACAAAGCTCGACGCGCGACGTCTCCAGCACAGGCCTCACACTCCTCCACAGCCTGGGTCTCCACAACCTCCACCAAGAACAGTTGAAAACAAAAAACGCAGAACAAGCCATCAAGATTGGCCACATGTTGGTGCCTGAGCTGGATCAATGTGCTGGCTCTCCTCCACCACGACCACATCCCTCTCCACAGCATGAAATTAGATGGAAGCAGCCTCCGGAAGCGCAGGTCATCCCACGAAGACAGACTGGAGCAAGAAGGGTGGAGGAGTGGACGAGATCATCGAAGACAAGACGGGGAGGGGAGACTTCCACGCGACATGGACAGCGGTGAGTGGAAGGCCTAATGACAGCTTGAACGCCGAATAGATGACTCCAGAACGCGTATAGGCATTGCAGCCCGACCCCACATCGGGATCCCTTCATCATAAGATAGGAAGAAGACTCGGATTCTTCAAGGCCTGTCCAGTTACATACCATACCAGGAGAATGCGATGAAAAGATGCATATGCTGTTTGCGAAAGCATGTGAGCTGACTGAAGTGTGTGAAGCTCATTTGTCAGTTGCAGTTAGGGACGTTCATTGTAAACGTGATATTTTGGTGTTGGGCCAAAAGGCAAAGAGGAATGTAGAGATGAACTGTCCGGTGAACTTTGACAAATTGTCGGAAGCCGATCGAAAGGAATTTGAGGGTGGCATGGAAAACGAAGTTAAGTATTTCACCAACAACAGTGCTGTTGAAATTTGTGAAAGAGCCAGTGTTCCTAGAGAACAAATATTTGGTATGAGATTGGTACTTTTGCGTGGAAACCGATCTTGGATGAAAACGGAAAACAAACAGGCCGCAAAGCAAAGGCCAGGCTTTTTTGAAAGGACACATGGACCCAGAGTTGCTGTCAGGGCCTCGGGAAGCGGACGAAACACGATTTTTGCTGACAGAGGACAATTCAAAGTCAACATTGGAGACATCAAGACAGCTTTTTGAACGGTGACCAATCGGAGCTCGAAAGACAGATCTGGGCTGAACCTCCTCAAGAGGTGAGACGGTATTTAAACATGAAGCCTCATGAACTTTGGCCTGTAGCTGAAGCAGTATATACGGCCTGTGCGATGCTCCGAGAAATTTCAACCAATCTCATCAGCTTCATCAGTGCGTATTTTCGCGGGTGGACGCAAAGTCTTAGGTGGACGACCTGATTGTTGCAGGTGACGGCTTTTTCTTCGAGACACAGGTGAAGATGTTGAGAACCGTTTTTCCTTTTGGCAGTTCGGAATGTGCGCAAGACTGTGAAATTTTGTGGACGTGATATTTTCCAGGCTGCTCAGTATGACCTTTTGGTCAACCAAGAGAAATGTTCCCTAAATAGTGTGGCCACACTAGGGGTTCTTACGTTAAGTGTTGGCGGGCTGACTAAGCCTTGGATGATACAGGCCTTGAACCAAACTACTTGGTGAATCGTGTTTGATCCCAATTTCGTTTCTGGAAAGAAGAGAAAACAAATTCACCAATTGGAAGTGAAATACGGTGGCCCTGCATGGTGAATCTGATTTGCACTTTGGATGATTCTCCCTTTGGCAAAGAAAATGTTTAGACCAGTGTGAATTTATACATTGCTGTTGGCCCAACATTTTCATTGCTGTAGGGCTCAAGACGTGCCCTGATTTGTGTGACAGCGAGCGCTCGAAACTTGCTCGCCATAACTTGTGGAAAACCTAGCGCTTGCTCGGGTCTTTGGTTTTGGGAGAAAGGTGGACGGTGCTGCCTGGAGAGTTCTCCCTACCAGTTTTACAGAGGCCAGCGCTACTACTAGGTTGGAGGCCATCGTTATTATTGGGTTGGAGCCATCGCTATCTGGTTCCTTTTTTCCAGGTTCGTCCAAAGAACGCTGCAACTTCTGAGTTGATGAGTCAAAGCAAAAGTCCTTGGAAGTGGTGCCAAAATCTTTTTTCGTAATCCAAGTCCTGTTTCTGGGTCAGCTGCCGGAACGGTCAAAATTGAGACGGCTTTGGAGTGCGCCCCCTGTGTTTGTTTCTAATTGTCCCTTGGGTGGCAACATACACTCCCTGAATGGATGCCATGACCCCGAGTTCGACCATGAAATCTGAACGCCAAGTTGCCAAAAAGGTGGCGCACTCCGCGGCAGGTTACGGTTTTTTATTTGATTTCAGGGACGTGTGTTGTTTGGTCCGCGGAACCTGGCGCCACTGCTTGCTGTGCAAATCAGGAGCCGCCACCATCCCAGGCATGGATTTCGGGGTTACCTTTGCCACTCGTGCCGGACTCGTGCCCCACAAGATGAACCATGACGAGTCAGTTTTTTGGACCCGCTTTGGAGGGACTGTTCAACTGTTCGACCAGGTGAACTGGTTGTCCTCGCACGTGGTTGGTGTGATCACTTCAAATGGGAAAAATATTTGCATCAAACATTGCAGAGACTCAACATCAGTTCGGATGCCTCGACGTGTTCAACTGGATGACATTCCGACTCGTTGGTTCTTCTGAAACAATCAACCACGAATGTGAACACACCTGGATGTATTGAGATAGGGAGACCCCCCAGTATTGGAAGGACTCATCGGCCGAAGTTGAACTTCACGGCAGGTCTGGGAGGGGCATAGCTGGCTCTGCCAGATTGATCAGTTGGGCATTGGGATAATGGTTAGGGCGGGCACCGGGTGTCCGCCCCCGATGGACTCGGGGGGGAGCTTTGAAAGGGCCCGACAAGGACGCGTTCTTCTTTGGCACCCTGCAGGTCATAGGTTCCTTGCTTTGAACAACTTGCCATTGAGTTGATAAGAATTTGGACTGTCACAGGTGCCCTATTCTCCTCGGATGTCCGCGCAGGCTCTCAAGTGGCCTTGCCGGGTGCCTGAGTGGTTGGTGACTCCAACATATAGAGGTCATTCAGGTTCTAACTATAGCTGAGGATTGGCCGAAACAGTTCCGCGGGATTGAATCGCATGGCGATGGGTACGCGGCGGACACGCCGACACTCAGGCATTCGAGAACAAGATCCGGACATCACCTTTTAGAGCCGAACCCTCTTGGACAAAATGAAACAAGGACGCTACTAGGAGCAAGGGGCGTCGCTACTAGGAGCAAGGATGCTACTAGTAGCTCCTGGCATCGCTACTAGGAGCAAGGAATGCTACTAGAAGCGAATTAACTTCCCTTTGGTTCCAAATGATTCCAGGTTGTGATATTTATCGGCGTTCTTGGATTCAAGAGCATTCGAGGTGAGAGAATATGAGATGGCGCACCATAAATGAAAAACATATCTGGAAGGGGCTGTGGGATGTAAAAAACTATTAACGGCTGATGGGAGCTTGCTGTGGTGATGTCGCAAACAGAGGCTTGCGCCTAACTCTCCTTGCTTCGCAAGATGCTTCCCCTCCTCTTCCCACAAAAGGAAACACAAGGATTCTGTTGTTAGTTAAGGATTCTGGATCCATCTTCCATTGTTCAACATTTACAAGCGATTGGTTCTCTGCTTTCTGAAGGGCACTGTCACTAACAGTCGTTCATTTTGGGACTCTCAGATGCAGTGCAGTCCCCGCGGTGCTCTGACCCGTCCCAGGCCAGGCTCACCAAGGTCGCCGGAAGCGGTGAGTGAGGAAGAGCGCCTGCGGAGGCGGCGACCGGGTGAGATTTCATACCGGGAGAATCGGTCTCAGCCGTCGCTGCGATGAACTGGATGACGAACAAGACAGAAAGTCAGATTGAGTCCCCTAAAGAAACATGTCTAGAAACATCGCCTTAAGGGCTCTTCGTCTCATTTTTGTCTCACAGTCGTCAAAGAGACTTCGGCCATGAACTCCATCGTTTTCGAGAGAAACAGCAACTTTATAGCTTTTCTCATCCGAGCCCCGCCCGGCTCCGAACCAAACCCCGCTCGGGCCTCCGACGTACAGCCGCGGTGCGGGCGCCGCGCTGCGCCGGGTCCCAGGATCTTCGGCCCGAGTGGCCTGCCTCCTGCGCCGCGGCCGCACCGAGGAGCCGTCAGGGGCCCCAGTCACCGTCGTGGTCGATCGAGGTGTTGAGGTTGGGATCCACTTTCGGAGAGTTTGTAGAACAAAGACACTCAAAGACACCTGACCTTGAAAACTGCTAGTCACGAAAGGTAGCCTCGGCTACCCAAGTTGTCTTTGCTTTAGCCATGTATTGGGGGCGGTGGAGTGGGTCCCGATTTTGATGGTTTTTATTCCCGAAAGCATTGCGAAGGGTTCTTCCGGAAAATCCTTTGAACACTGACACTTCGACACTTACACTTCGACACTCACGCTGACACACACACACACACACACTGGAAGAGCGAAAGCATCCAAGTGCGAAGTATGCCAGTGTCAAAGTATGCAAGTGTAGAAGGATGCAAGCATGATATGCAAGCGTGAGTATGCAAGCATGCAATGACTATGCAAGCATGCAACAAGCATGCAATGAGTAGGCAAGTGTGAGTATGGAAAACTAGCACGGGAGATGTCCTAATGAAAAACATTTCCCCACTTTATAAATTCTCTTTTCAAGGCGGAGGGCGGGACGAACAGCGTCAACCGAAAGTGCAACCCTCTGCGGAGATCGTGCGTGTCGAGTGCGCGAAATGCAGGCGAGAGTGCGATTTGTCCGGTCCGCGCGCAACCCTCTGCGGAGATCGTGCGTGTCGAGTGCGCGAAATGCAGGCGAGAGTGCGATTTGCCGGCTGTGCGCGCAACCCTCTGCGGAGATCGTGCGTGTCGAGTGCGCGAAATGCAGGCGAGAGTGCGATTTGCCGGCTGCGCGCGCAACCCTCTGCGGAGATCGTGCGTGTCGAGTGCGCGAAATGCAGGCGAGAGTGCGATTTGCCGGCTGCGCGCGCAACCCTCTGCGGAGATCGTGCGTGTCGAGCGCGCGAAATGCAGGTGAGAGTGCGATTTGCCGGCTGTGCGCGCAACCCTCTGCGGAGATCGTGCGTGTCGAGTGCGCGAAATGCAGGCGAGAGTGCGATTTGCCGGCTGCGCGCACAACCCTCTGCGGAGATCGTGCGTGTCGAGTGCGCGAAATGCAGGCGAGAGTGCGATTTGCCGGCTGCGCGCACAACCCTCTGCGGAGATCGTGCGTGTCGAGTGCGCGAAATGCAGGCGAGAGTGCGATTTGCCGGCTGCGCGCGCAACCCTCTGCGGAGATCGTGCGTGTCGAGTGCGCGAAATGCAGGCGAGAGTGCGATTTGCCGGCTGTGCGCGCAACCCTCTGCGGAGATCGTGCGTGTCGAGCGCGCGAAAGCAATCTGGGGAGCTGGAAGCTGAGAACTGGCGACTTTGTAGTACAACTTTAGTACGCAGAGTAGCTGGGGAGCTGGAAGCTGAGAACTGGCGACTTTCTAGTACAACTTTAGTACGCGGAGCAATCTGTGGAGCTGGGAGCTGAGAACTGGCGACTTTGTAGTACAACTTTAGTACGCAGAGTATCTGGAG
>CAXIVM010002612.1:0-24532 GCA_964035705.1 Porites rus | reverse complement strand
ATAAACACAAGGAATTAATAGGTAATCAAAAAATCAACAAGGAGCTTTCAAAAGGGGAACTCACACATAACGATAAAGAAACATGAAAAACCTAGATGCGATTGCAGGTGATGTTTGTATTAAAGCCAGACGGGGTAGACATTATTGTAGGGGGTAAAGTTATATTATTTAAGATCTCCATTGTGAATGGGCTAGCCACTTGCGGACAAGATTTTTGACTTAATAAAGGAACTAACAATGATCATAACAAAATAACTTAAACAGGTAATCAACAAAAATCACAACGATGTCAAAGGGAATCAACAAGAACCAAAAGGAATTCAACAAATAAAAAAACACAAGGAGTTTTCAAGAAGAGAATTTGCAAATAAAGGTAATGATAATCTAAAAACATAGACATCATTGCAGGGATTTTTTTCCAAACGTCAGACCAGACCAAAGTGCAAACAATATTTGAGAGGGTCATATCATTGAATGATGAAACACACGTAGACATTAATCCAGGGGTGCTATCATTAAAGCGAAAAGGGACAGACATTAATAATGTAGAGGGTTTCTTATTCAAGACTTATACTGTACTGAGCGAACCCTTTGGTTTTCAGGGTCCATGTTAGTTTCCACAGGGTAATAAGGGAATTACAAGAACTTGATTAACGATTTTAAACTAATCAAAAGGAAAGGAATTCAATAGGTAATCAACACATACTATTTTTAAAGCATTTTTTTGACAAAAAAAGCAAACACAAAAAACATGCAGTATTAAAACACTATATATATAATATATATATATATATATTTGAGAAGTTTGGTTTGAGGATCTTCGTCGTCTTTTTTTTCATTGTTTGTTTTTTTTTGTTTTTTGTTCTTTGTATGAAGTTGGCAAAACATATACTATTATTGTTTAATTTTTAGTTCAATAACAATACATAAATAAGGTCTAAAATAAATACACACAAAAAACAAAAGAAACAACACCGAAGATCCAAAAGCCAACAAAACACCACAAAAACAAACTATCCTGAAACCAAATTTAAACTAGGAGGCCTTTTGTACATTTAAATATGTATGTTATTAAACATTCTCAAACACAGCAGGTTTTTAGCCCTTTTTTGAAGCAACACATTGGTAGTCGTCAGCCAATGAGGACCACTGATTTCTGATAGGGTCAAACATAACTTTGTATGGGCAGGCCCACAGAAAACAGCTCTGGGTAGATCACGGAAGGGAGTGTCCACATATATTGATATACACTCATGATTTTTTGTTTTGTCCTTGATGTGATTTGAGTGTTTCATTGTGCTGTATGCTGTTTTAAATTTATGTTATGGATGATTTGTTTAAGACACACAGAGGGGGGTTCAGGGATTTTGTCTAAACAGATGGACATCTAAATTCTATTTCTATAAAGTTGTTGCATGACATCTCGGAAGATGGGTGATAACTACCTGGTGACCCAGGTGAATTGTGCAACGTGAGATGTATTTTCCATTTAGCAAAGTCCTCTCTGTGTATGCCTTTTTGAGTCTCTGAGTCAATAGCCAAATGTTGTTCCAAAACTCATCTCCAAGTGAAGAGAAACGGATAAAGGTGAACCGTTCACGCGAGCATGGGACCCAAACAACACGTGTTCGCAAGCGCTTTGCTCTTTTTAGCGTTTTGTTGAAGCCTTCGCCTTTGCTTGGCTTCGGCTTAAAGTCTTTGCGTGACGAGGTGGTCGGAGAGGCAGCATTACGCCAATGCCAGAGCTGCAGATAGCCGATGGAGCGATGTAGACCCGCATCTTGCCCTTATTGCTAGCTTCGATAGAGGAAAACGCCGGAGCAAAGTGAGCAGAACTTGTTCATGTGCATCAGCAATTTGATAAACTTTGTGATCTCTGTCATATGCACCTTGAGCTTACTTTGATGAGAGAGCAAGAAGTAGAAACACAGCCACAAGTGTCATGAAACGATTGTCAAAACCAATGCAGATCAAAATCATACGGTTTGTCATAACAATTCTGTGTTTGCTGTGTTTAGTGTTTTGAGTTCGGGTTAATGACAAGGTTGCCTGAAACGTGCAGATTGTTGCAGCCGTATAGGCATTTGACCGAATGTGGATTAGCGTGGACAGAAGGTAAAGCCACGGGATTGTGGCCACATGGCCTTCATGGCCTTCATGGCACTTTCCATGGCCATGGCACTTGCAGCACAGCCGCTTGCAGGACAGCCCATAGAATGCGATGACGATTCGTGCCATATTTCCCATTTGCAATTGCAGGTCGCTGTTGGTGTTCCAAATGCAACGAATTGGACTGCACTGGGCGGCGTGTGCGTTGCCGAGCTGCCTGAAGAGTACCAGACACAGCCTATCTCTGATGTGTTAGAAAAGCACCCCGAAGAGGACGGATGGTGCGTGTTTGGTGCGGTGGACCCATGGATCAGCGGTTGTGCAGCGTGCCACAAGCTGCGAGACATGCAGCCCTACTTCGAAGTTTATACGCAGGAAACTGCGGTCCCCATCAAGGCGGACGCCACGCCCAAGACGCTCCGCTTTCCCAATGGTTCGCTGCTGACCATTCGTGACTACACCTACCCAATCGTGGACATCTATTGCTACCTGAACGGCTACTACGACATGCCCCGCAAAAGGTTGGTGAAGGATTATGACTACGTTGAGAAGATATCGGAAGCACAATGTGCAAGTGTAGAATGGCAGAATTCTGATTTGTCAATGCAGGGCATGTTCGCTCAATATCTGCATGAATCCGAGATTTTGGCCAGCCTGATGACTGAGAAGGGCATCTCTGATGTGAACCAATCACTGGTGAACAGTATACAATCGCACTTCGTAGTCAAGTGTTTGTTGGGAAGAGGTCACGGAGCCATTTGTGACATTCCGGAGTGTTCATGGAGGGGTTGCGTGTCGCGCGCCGGTGGTGAGGTCATCGTGAAGTACACTTCCCTTGGGGAATGTCCAGAGCTGTAAGACGTCGCTGTAAGACGTCCAGAGCTGAATCGACTATAGACGTCATCGAGAGAATCTCTTCCAAAACAGTTTCACCACACATAGACTCAGAAGCAGTCATGGAAAAGTTGCTCCGCCTAGCTTTGTGCATGTATTGTCTGGCCTTCTGGAAATGCTGCATAGAGGCAGTTTTGACAAGGGCAGGTTTGACACATGGTGATCATGGTGTGCTCTGCTTGGTCGCGGATGGCAACTACCAGTCGTCAGTGATAGGGTCTTGTGAAACTGTGGCAATTGGTTCTGTGTAGAAGAATGCGTAAAAAAGGGAATTAGCTCATAGCAGTCACATGCATCAAGTGACATGAGGACTCATCTTTTGCCACACACGTCGACGCCTGTAACATGATACTAGTTTCTCAAACATAAGCGGTTTGCTCTAGTAACAAGGGCATCGCTACTAGTAACAAGACACTACTACGAGTAGCAAAAAGCTACTAGTAACAAGGGCATCGCTACTAGTAACAAGGGCATCACGCCAGTTCCAAAGCAAAGAATAAGACCCTTTCCTTAGCTCCATGGCACGTCATGCCACCTTGCGAGCGGGACTGATGGCACTAGGTGGCTCTGATGTCAAGTTATTGGAAGCACACGCAGATGCCATTGCTGTGATGTGTCTAGTGGTTTGAGAAGCATCACATGAGAACAACCGCCAGGCATTCGGTGGATAGGCGTGGCAAGCGAGGAATGCGCCCGTGACCCGATGCTTCTCCAAATGGTTTCTTGGACACCGAAGTGGACACCATCGCATGTTCACGACAGGTCGCCTCTCAGTGGGATGGACTGCTACAAAAGACGCTGCTAGGGCCCAATCCTGACTGTCCTTCGCACCAGTGCTGGATCATCCTCATCATTGCGCCATCGACTCATCATCGATCCATCGTCGTCGTCACCAGCAGTAGTTTTACCACCACCATCTCTGTCATCGTCAGCATCCTCCTCCTCCTCCTCCTCCTCATCCTTTTCATTGTCATCCTCTTCATCATCATCGTCTGAAGGTGCTAGAGCACACAGTTGGCCGCTTTTCTGCGGATGTTGGTCATTTTGGTGCTCTTCTTTCCCCAGGGAGAGGGATAGATATTGACGGCTGGAGATGCTGCTGCGTGCTGCTGCGGCTCGTGCTGTTTTTGCGACTGAAAGCCGCGGATGATGAGATCTCCAGTGCGTTGTGAAAATGACTGACGGTGAAAATAAATGACTGACTGTGCGTTGTTGCTTCCCGTGCTGGTCATACTAATTACTGATGTTGAACATGATGGCGATAGTGATGAGGGGATCGTGATGATGACAGTGACGACGATGATGGTGTTGATCATGGTTATCATGATGGTGAGAGTGTTGGTTATTGTGATGGTGATGGTGACGACGATGTTGGTGATGGTGATGATGGTGTGCATGGTGATGAGCGTAGCGATGATGTTGTTGAGGATGATGTTGGTGGTGATCATGACAATGATGACGAAAACGACGACGACAACAACGACGGCGACGACGACGATGATGATTCGAACAACAATGATGATGGCTATGATGATGATGGGGAGGCTGATGATGATGATGTTGTATTGATGGTGCTATTGCTGGGGTTGCTGATGCTGATGATGGTGGTGGCGGTGATGGTGATGGTGATGATGATGATGATGACGACGATGATGATGATGATGATGAGGATGAAGGGCCATGAGTGTTCAGGCCCTAGTCACGCCCGATGACTAGGGCTGGTGCGGACCCCACTTTCGAACATGGTCATCCTACTGATCGTGACCGCCCTGATCAGCGACTTCCAGGAGTACCGGAACCTTGCTCGCCTTTTTCCGGAACTCCCTGCCGGTTGTCCCTACCTGGACGTGGCCACCGGCTACAAGAACCTGGACTACATCCTTTTTGTGACCTGTGTTTTTGGGTTTGTCCTCACGATCTCCCTCGATTTTTTGTACTACTTGATCTGTTCTAATACCAGGAGACAAGGTTCTTTGTGGTCAAGCTGGCCCTCCCAAGGTCTCCGCTGTGGCCTGAACACTCACCGGGGTCCCAAGTCCCCGGCCAGGGAGAGAAATCATCCTGGAGCGCTCCTTTTTGCTACTGCAGTTCTCTACAGCATGGCCTTTATGAGCACGCTCAATCCATACGCCACTCCTTGGAGGCCCGAGGGTTCTGATGCCGCCACGGGTGTCAGTGAAGCCCAAAACACTCCACACAAGCCCTCCTCAAGCTGGGCAAAGCACAGTGGCCTTGGACCCTCACATGACCGCCCTGATGTACAACCATTTTCCAAGAAGAAATCTTTTCTTCGCGCTCTCAAAAGGGCTCAACTGCATGGCATGACCTGGTACAAAGGTAAGTTGTACAGTGCTTCCATGCTTGGAACCTCACAGATCGAAACTCCACCACGGGCCCTCACCCCAGAGAAGCCTACAGGTCCTGCACCATCAGGTAACAAGCTCAAAGCCAATCGACTCAGTGGTTTCAACTGGAACATTGGAGCTCTAAGCAACTACAAGCTGGATATTCTCAAAGCATGGATGATCCCTCAACCCCTCTCCGTTCTCACGATCCAAGACACCAGGTGGGGGTTCACTCCAATGACTGGGCTGGTTGGGCTGGTGGAGTCCTCACTTTAGTGAGGCGCTCCTTTTGCCCTCAGGAGCGGATCAGCTGGAGAGAAGTGAAGCAGGGTCGAATGCTACATGTCAGGCTCTACATGTCATTCACATCCATTGACATCCTGAACGTCTATCTGTTGGGTTGAGTGACTTCTCAATGAAACCCGGACGCATCGTGGTCCACGACATCCCGACTCTGGTACGTTCAGAGACCTGATTCAACGACATGGACTCACGGCCCTCAACGCGTGGGACACCAAGCTGGGTCCGACGTTTCTGGGCAACAGAGGGTCTGCATCCAGAATTGACTACATCCTGGTCCGGCACAAGACCAGTGACTCTTTAGCCAAACATCCGATCTACCTGGACCAGCTTCCTCTTCGATTTGGTCACACCAAAGATCACATTCCCATCATGTTCAACCAAGGGCTCTTCAGCGTCTCTCCTCTCACACGGGAGTGCCCCCTCACATTGCTCCTAGCTTTGTTTGGAAGGCACTGGCAGCAGACCTTGGTCCTCTTTTCATGAGGTGTTCACACTGGCTATCGAATGGTCTGATCCCTGCGGAATGGCGTCGAGGCTGGGTGGTTTTACTACCGAAGCCAAACAAGTCTCCAACAGAGCCAAAAGCTTTGCGACCGACTGCACTTCAAACTCCGCTTTCGAAAACCATCGTGGCTCTCATGGTGCAACACGCCAAGCACTTTGCTCTTCCTGAGTTAGTTTGGTACCCGCAGTTTGCCTATCTTCCTGGCCGTGGTACATGGGAAGCAATTACAAGAGTCACCGCTCATGTTCGTGAGGTTCAAACCCTGCTGGCTCACTGGAAATATGATGCCAATGCTCCAGTGAATGACCGGGCATCACGTCCCAAGGTGTACGGAGGCTGTCAACTTTTTCTTGACCTCACCGGAGCCTTCGAGGCAACGCCTCGAGAACACCTCTGGGATGCTTTCAGACTACTCAAGCTTCCTGAAGACATCATTTTGTTGCTTCTCACTTGGCACACCGAAACAGCTTACATTGTCCAATGGAAAGGTCTGGAAGCAGAACAGGCTACTTTCAGAGGCATCTGTCAAGGATGCCGTGGTGCGCCCTTTTTCTGGGCTTGTTTCATTGCCTTGATCCTTGACCATGTGGCCGCAGAAACGGATGTTCACTGGATGAGGAACAACTGCACTTTTTATTTTATGCTGATGATGGTCACGCATGCTTTGTGTTTCAAAACTGGGATGAACTTCACAGAGGACTCACCTTCTTTGGACGACTCATCAACATTTTGGAACGACTGGGTATGAAGGTGAACATGACCAAATCAGCGGCAATCATCCAATGGCGCGGTCCAGCTCGGTCACAAGCCAACAAGGCTTTTGTGAAACTGTCTCAACGTGGGACAATGCTCCAAATTCCAAAAGAGCACACCACTCAGTACGAGATTCCCTGGAGAGAGCAACAAGATTACCTTGGGATTTCTGTTGGATACAAGCAAATGCTGCGGGGAACAATGCAGAAGAGACTGAAAGCATGCAGCATGTACTCACAGACATCGCCAGATGAAACCATGGTTTTGCAACTCATCAATTCACGTGGCTCAGAAGCTGTCCTTGTGGGAAACGTGTGTTCTTCCCATTGCCTTATATGGACTGGATTCCACTGGAGTTGATCACGTCACACTTCGGCAGTTCTCGAAGACAATTCTTCCTCAACTTCGACAAGTGATGAGAGACCATCAATTCATCTCACATACTAAACATGCAGACTTTCTCACTGGATACAATCTCAGACATCCAGTTGTTTTGCTACGGGACCGCATGGCAGTGCAATTATCCCGGCACGAGGCCAGACTCGACACACTTGCACTCGATGATGTTGTTCGAGAAATTGACGCAACAGGATTGCAGATCTCTCTTCATCTCACCAATATCTGGCTGCAGGACCTGGATGTCATGACCTCGCTCCATCTCTCCCCTTAGCGGAGGCTGGACTAGATTGCCCGAGATGTGGCTTGACATGTCGTCCACTCACATGGAATTGTTCCGACAGCTGGTCCAACATTGGACATTGCTAGAGATTCAGTCAATGGCAAGCCAGTATGCCGGCACTGTGGGGATTCGTTCATCTCGCGGTAGAACCTGACACATCACACCCAGAACTATGCATGTCCCAGCTTTGATTCATCTAAGGCACCGCCAGAGCAACTCCAAGCACATCGATGTCAGCTCCTGGCCTACCATGATCCAGGAGAACTTCAACCACTTCGACAGGACAGGGAGCTTTGCTACTTTCTTTCTCAAAGATGCATCCTATGTGGCTTCTGGTCAGCGCGCCTTCAACAGATGTCTGCCCACATGGGGAGAGATCATCCTGAGGCCAACAATTTGATGAGTGAAGTACTTCCCAACGTGACTAGAGCCAGAATGCCATCTCCCTGTGAACTATGTGGTCAGGAGTTCAAGTCCAGGACACATACTGCCTTGCTGATCGACGACACCGAGCTGAATGTCCGGACAGTCCTCCACCGGTCCCTCAACCGGTGCAACGTATGGATGCACAATTCTCATGTGCCTCCTGTCCCAGGAAGTTTGTCACTATGGCCGGACTCCATCAACACCAAGCTCTTGAGCATCCTCACACGACCACGGCCCGAACCTTCCTGGCGGATCGAGATCAAATACCTGGACGGAATCAATTCTCTCATTGTGACCAGGAGTTTCTCTGCCTTGCAGCCTTGAAGCACCACATTGATGGTGGCCACTGTCAAGCACCTCTCCCTGATGATCGTCCATTGCTGTGGCACCATCCTGTCATCGTCGCAGGACTCCACGGGGGAACCTTCGATCACATGACCGGCTACAAATCTCTCCTGAGGAGACTTGGGCACATCTGTGGTCTATGTGGTCTTCAGTCCACCAGCTCAACAAATCTCCTGCGTCATCTCAGCACCACACACGGGAGACAATGGGACTCGATCACATCCTATGCAGAGTGGCTTCAGACCTGGCTGCACATGTCTTCGACCTCCCACTCAACCGCATGTGTGCACGGTATTCTCGCAACTGGCTCTCTTCGTTCACTATGACCTGACGAAGTTCAGAGAAGCCTCCGCAGGTACTGTACTAGCTCATGCACTGAAGGATCTCCAGGTTCTCAGCCCCACCTTAGAGCTGAACTTTCCTGAGCTTGACACCAAACTGACGCGGGGTCAATTTGAATCCCTGCTTCAGGATCATGAACTCTGTGCAGCACTCAGCTCTTGGTGCAGTCTCTGTGGACGACAGGTGATCCTAGAGACCTTTTGCAACATCTCTGGAACTCACACGCCAAACATAGCAACAGGGGCAGCTTGTACTACAAGTACTTAACCTCCTTCCAACAGCGTCAGCAAGCATGCTCCATTTGTGAATCACATCCCGCCGCTGCTCAGTGTCCAGTGCTCTTGCAAATTGCAGCCCTCCTGGCAATTCTGCACCATGGTCATGGACAGCAGCGGTCCAGTCTCGGAGATGTGGGGAGCCTTGGACACATGGATGAAGATGGAAGTCGACGAGGAGAACCCGAACAGATCCAAACGGCAGCGGTCCACCACGTCGAATGGCGGGAAGGGCCAGGGCAAAGGAAAAGGAAGAAAAGGACAGGCGAAGATGCAGAACATCAAGGACGAATCCACACAAGATTCAAAAACAATCCTGCAAACCCTGTCCAAACTGGTGCTACGCCACGAAGACAGCCTACAGTGCCTGGCCATGGAGACGGACTTCTACGTTTTTTTGAGCGCGGGCCCAGGCTCAATTCTCAAGCTGATGATGTCAAAGACCTCGGAATGGCATCAGGCTCCGCAGGAGGAACGGCCTCTGCCCTTGAGGATCCTGATTCTGAAGTCAACGCTGGAGGAGCTCAACCGGGACACTCAAGCTGCAATCAACCGACTCCTCGGATCCCTTGATCCAGACGCTGGTGAGACTCAAATTCCTCCAGCTGGGGGACGACCAGAAGGAGCCCTACATCTTTCCACGGATGAAGTGGGACCATGCCAAGAACGAGATTCAAGCCTTGCCAGATGCACAAATATCACTTTCCTTGGCACTTCATACCTTGCATAGGATGTTGACGCTTCTTCAGAGCGAAGCCCTGATCAAGAGATTCCATGCACTTCGACCCAACCATCAGACCCCAGAAGGTCCTCGGGACGGACTCAGAGAATCCTGCAGTGGTCATTCCATTCCTACTCGAACGAATTGAGAGGGCTTTGGCACCAACTGGCCAACACGGGACTTTGGCAACTCATTCTGGCCAGGATGAGACCAGCCACGATGCAGAGGACCCCACTTGCTCAGCACCTGGGTCGCATGCTCGAGACACTATGAGCACATCAGAAGCTAGGCCTCCTCTGAAGACGCTGCTGAATCCATCTTCAGCTTGCTACATGAATGCCGCAGTGACTGGCCTGGTTTGGGGAGCGTCTCAAGTCAATGGACTGAGTGAGGACCAATGGTCCAACTTTCCGGGGGTGTTCAGCCAGATTGCTGAACCTTATGATGGGGAATCCATTTTGTTGTGGGCCAACGGCCAATGGACATCTCTCCTGGTAGACTGGCCTGATCCCTTCCGACAGCGCGATGTTGTCGACTTCTCACATCACATCCTTCAGCTGTTGAATCCTATGTTTTTCAGTTGCTGCTGGGAATCCAGGCTTGAACAGGATGGAATTGTGAAGGTAGTTGATCAAAATGACCACAGCTGCCCGTTACATCTTTACGTGAGCTCGCAGAGTGGAAGCAAAAAACAAGCAGGTTCAGCTGATTTGCAAGCGCTTCTCACAAGCTGGAGCATGGCCAGTTTCGGCCTCCACGCCTTGGTCAGTCCGGCAGACCTCACATGCATCCAGTTGGACCGCTTTGACTCATATGGTCAGAAATGCCGCGCAAGAGTTCACTGGAGTTCTAAGGTGGGGATTCCTCACTACATTGGAGCCAGCCTGGAAGGACAACATACTGTATGAGGTCTGTGCCTTGGCTTATCATTTAGGTCAGGACTCACAGTCTGGACACTATGTCTCAGCGCTCTTGCAAGATGGCACTTGGTGGGCCTACAACGACTCCGACGACCCTCAGCCCTTCAAGGTGCTCCCACCTGTGATCCTGGAGAACGTGTGCATGTTGTGGCTGAAATGCGCACCACATGGAGGTGCGGAAATTGTGTCACTTCTGCAGAAGAGGCTCCATCTCTATCCAGGGATGAACAGATTCAGAATGTGACGACAGACCCAACACCGAGAGACCCTTGGTTTCATGAATGGCTTCAGGCCTTGGATCGCCTTGACACTCAGATCCTGATTGACAACCCGGAGCTCTGCGACAGATTGGTCAAGAAATGTCTCCTCTGCCAAACATGGCCGGCGAACATGAATGCACACTTGGCCACACACCACCAAGAACTCTGGGTCCATGGCGGAGACCCTGGAGGAGACCTGTGCTGAGCGGTTTCAAGCAGGTGCGCTGGCAACGAGATGGTGCGCCTGTCAACCCTACCAGAGGTTGACAGCAGATGAGCGGGACAACCCCTCCTGCACCTGTTTGAGGCAGTTCGCCTGCCTGCATTTGCAACTGAGGTCCACCCAGCGGCACCGAGCGCAAACAACGACGCTCGCTCTGCTGATAGGGACCCGTTTTGGTTGAAGGTCCTTCGGGACTGGCGGACCGGCTGAAACCAGCCATGGGTCCACGCCATCGCCGCACGGTGAGCGTAGAGAAAGAAAGAAAGATGATGAGGATGACGATGACGATGACGATCTTGTTGATGATGTTGGTGATGATGTTGCTGGTGCCCACACCGTGACCCTGGCTTCCCTGCTCACTGACAATACTCTTTGCGGATTTTAGCCTTCGAACACAAACCGTCGAACCTCCTGTCATTGTTATCCTATACCATGCGGCGGCCTGCCGCAACGGTCACATGTTTTTT
Organism: Porites rus; assembly: GCA_964035705.1. Classification (NCBI taxonomy): domain Eukaryota; kingdom Metazoa; phylum Cnidaria; class Anthozoa; order Scleractinia; family Poritidae; genus Porites; species Porites rus. The sequence continues at coordinate 12,965 of CAXIVM010002612.1, read as the reverse complement.
GAAGAGTTCTTTGCGCCGTGTGATCTTACAGCCCCTTTTTTGATTCTTGTTTTCATCACTTGTCTTACATTAATATATGCATTCCATTGCATTCCTTCAGCCTGTCTAGTCTACATCTACCTTGATCGTGTTCGTTTCTGTTCACCGGAGACCGAAGGCCGAAGGTGTTGGACTCGATGCCGTCGCTGAGGACTTGCGCGTGCGCAGCTCTGCTCGCCGCGAGGATCCCAATGGTTTGGAGGGCTTGGCTCAGGACATGAAGTGGGAGATAAACAAAAACCCTGAAAGCAAGTTGGCTGGAGCTTAGCTGGAGGCCTCGTTTACCTGAGCTTTGCTGACATTTGTGGCTCTAGTTGATTCTACACCACAAGCAACTGTTAAACTCAGTTGTAACTATATAGTTAATAATATATATATATATGGTTATATGTTATGTTTATTAAGCACTTACTGCTTCAGGCCCCCCTCCGAATGCTATCACATCAAGGGGGGGTGACGGTGATGTCGGACTCAAGTGCATCATCCCCTTCGCCAATTTGCAGGACATGGAAGTGGATGCCAGTGGACATGTGTGCTATTTGTGCAATTTGGAGCCCTTCCCCGAACGCATGGAAAAGGGGCGAGTCTATCAGAAGCGCAAGGATTGCGGCAATCACAGCTTGTATGAGCATCCCGAAAACAACTGGGCCCCGGTTCATGTCTTCAACTTGCCTGGAAGTCCGGCGTATTGCGAACTGAATCACGAGAATCGTGCGCGGACGCCATGTACAATCAAGACTTTCTATTCTGGGCCAAGTCCTTCGACGCCAGGGCCCCGGAGAGGGCCTATATGAAATGGGCCTGCGTCAGCAATGGGTGGCTAAAGCCTGAGTTCTTGTCCTTGCAGCGCGATTATGAGGCTACAAAGGCCAAGTCTGAGGAATTGTGCGCGTCGGAACGCTACTTGAAATATGGCTGGAACACTACGATGACCAGCTGGGATTCGCTGACAAACTACATGTCGGAGCTGGAGAACGCCAGCGTCGCAGGAGCGGAACGCATGGAAGCTTATAAATGCGCCATGGGCTCTCTTGGTTGCGCCTAAGTTCAATGAGTTCGTCAGACCTGGAAACAGTTCTGTTTTAAAGCCCGCTCCCCCCTGCCTACTTAATTAAGAAAGAGACTAGTAAGCTACTAGTAACTGGATGCAGGATAGCTCACGATTCTTCAAGCAAGCTCCCCCGCCGCCTGGGGGGAGCTTCCTTGAAGAAGCATTTCTAGATTTTGAGGGCTTAGATATACAACAATTTATGAGGATTCCAGATTTCAATCCGCTCGTCGACGCGCAAGGTAGCAAGATGACAAATTTCCTGAGGGACACGACGAAGGGTTTCACATAGAGGGACCGCGGCACTCCTTTGATTTCACATCTTGCGAAACATCTTCTACACATCTTGTTATCTCGCCTTCCACATCGTCTTAACTTGCGCATCTTGCATTCCACATCTTACCTTACATTAAACATGCTGCATTCGCTCATTGCTCGCGTAACACACTTCTTGCTTACCCTGCCATACTTTTTGCCCCAGTAGGCTGGACAAGCCTATTTTCAGGATTTTCTTTTGAACCGTGAACCTTTTTTTCTTTTAAGTTTTCTTACCGCATGTCTTAAGTAGGTTTGGCTCGAGCGCCTACCTGTCTGGTAAACGCGTGGTTGACTAATCGCTTGAGGGGCGGATCTGGCAAGATGAAAGGCGGTTGAATCCAGCAACCGTCGGGGACAACAATTTTCATGGTGGCTATGAAAGTGGACCCTTTTTCATCGGGAAAACATTGATTGGAACCATGCATGCTCAACAGGTCGTTATCTAAAATCCCACAGAGATCGCTGGCGTGCCATGGTTGTGAACGTGGTGATCTCTTCTGCAAGAGAGAGCTTTTTCCACGTGGAGCTTCCAAGACCGCTGGCTTGCCCACTGAAGGTCGAAGATAGGAACATCAAGGCTGCCCACAAGCTGCACAAACTTGCCCAGCTTCGGCCTCCCATGTCAGCCGGATTCACGGCTTGCCGATGCTTCGACGAGAGAGTGGAGGCGCTGTGATCGCTCCGAACAGTGCCGAGCAGGGCGGCTACCGGGCTACCGGTTTGAGCCAGGAGCAATCATCTTTGAAGTCACTCACTTTATGAAGACTCAGTGATTCCTGGCTGTGTGGGCAATCCGGACTTCACAGTCTTGCGCAAAGGGCGCGCTTGCGCCCGAATTACGATGAGGTGCTTAACGTCTCGAAATGGTCATTGTGCCACATTGTCGCTCCAGAGCATTAACTGCCGCAAAGCAGTCGACGCCCGCCGATCACCTGCCCAGGTGGTTCAGCCAGGATCATTTTCTCACAAAACTCAAGCAAAGAAGCGGAAAGCAGAACCTTCTTTGGTCAAGCTACGGTCAGCGCCCGCGACCCTGGCATTAGCTTGGAAAGCCTTCAAGGTGCAGATCACACTGTTCATGGAAAATGTTGTCTCAACACTTGGAAACATTCAGATGATCTCTAGGCAACATATAGAGTTGTTGAAGCAAAAGGGAAACGACGCTACTGCGTCTGAAACACTGTTTGGGTCATAGCCAATGAACATATACAAGACAAGTTGCTGTGAAGGGTTGGGTCGCCCGTATTCCTCCAGCATCGCGCGCTGGATTCGATCTTATCATTTGGTTTCTAGTTGGAGTTGTGTTGGTGGGTATCAGGCCACATGGCTGCTTCAGCCGGATACTTGTGACGACTCCAATGGTATGCGCGCAGCATTGGGGCCCAAATTGGGCTATTTGGGTAGGCGCTGCAGTACTTAACACTGCTGGGTTCGCTGGACCGCTCCTTTGCTCCTCAGGATGTTTTGTAGTCAAGATGTTCCGCGACGGTCTTTTCCGCAAGCCATAGAGACTTCCCATTTTTGAAATGTGTAGAGGACACAGTACCCTCAAAGCACATGAGGTGTGGAAGTACAGGAAGCAACTGTATCACACGTATTTACGCAATCGACCAAAAACCATCGGGCGCAACTGCGTGGAAAAGGGGTTGTTTGCACGCGAGGGACATGTATCCTTGGCTGTCAGAGTGGTCATATCTTGACCAACGTTCACTCGCAAAACACGACTCTGTCGTCCCAGAGTCGTCTCAAACTGCCACGCGGGCCACCGGCGATTAACCGGACCACAAGATGCTTGTACATGCCTTGCGATCATCCATTTGGTCGTTGTGTTGTTGCAAACATCCCAGCCATTTTCCTGCTTCAGCAGAACCACCGTTGTATAATAGCGCGCTTGTTTTGTAAGAGCAGATCGCAACGATCTAAAAGAGAGGCTGCCAGGGCCGCGCGCGCAAGTCATGTGAAAACCCATTCACGAATTTCGCGCTCCTGAATCTCTCTGCCATGAAGGAGATTCTGGGGAAGGTGGCCAGAGAAAGACTGGTTGAGGATTCTGGCACCTCTTCTGTCAATTGTGTCTTTGTTTTCTGAAGTTCTGGCCTGAGACTGCAACTGTGGCCCGCGACGCCAGACTGCCCTCAGAATCGTGTGCTTCTCACGAAACTTCCTTGCAGCCTTCAAAACTTCTGCCTCAGAGCTCAGGGCTTGGTCCAGCATCCACTGATAGATTTGAGCTCTGGCAGCTACAGGGCTCTTTTCTCACTTTCTTCGGTGCAGTTTTCAGAGATCCACTTTCTTTGCTGAATCTCTTCTGAGATTCAGAGACCAACTGTCTACTTTGATGTTCTGGTGGTTTGCTTATATGTTATGGACATTAACATAGTTAGCTAAGTAGTTCCTAACTAGTTATAATTATTATTAATTAGTTAGTAATTCTCAAAAATGTATCATTAAAAAACACAAAAAACATTTTCATTTGGTGAAAAACATACTTCCATTGTGGATATTTCTTTGGTCTGGACAATATTTTTTAAAGAAACAATTTCACAAAATGTTAAATAAGCAACTTCACCAAAACACTATGTGCAACAATTTTTTCAAAAACATGCTTGTAAAAAAGTAAAAAACTTGAGCCTGTAGAGGCTAAACACTTGAGCCTATATAGAGGCTAAACATCAGCCTGTAGAGGCCAAAGTCAAAGCCTGCAATGGCCATGTTGACTGCAAAGACTCAGCTTTTTCACTTGTGAAGCAGAGGAGCAGGTTTAAGGCAGGTCACCCTGCCATTCTGTCCAAAGCTGTGCACCACTGGCTGCAAGGCATCTTGAAGTGGCAGCAGCTGCTTGTGGTCATAAGTTTCCCACACAGTGGCTGTCTTGGTCTTCTGCTCCACAAATTTGAACGCATTCAGCAGCACACATGGTACATCAAGCACCAACAGAAAATGCAATGCCTTGCCACATCCCAAGCCATTGCTTGCAGCATCTGTGAAGAATACCACATCTCCACATGTACAAGTGGAGCCTGATGACAACTTGCAGCTTGTTGCTGACGGCACACTCTGAAATTGCAGCCCTTCTGCCTTCAACTTCTGGTGCAAAGATTTGGGAACATCTCGAGGGCACAGCAAATGACAAGTGTCATCAAACAACTCTGCATCTTGAAGGTTATGAAGATGCTCCATAGTGCAAGCCACCAAGAGACCCTTGTCATAGGTCTTCAAGTTACAATGCACAGACCCATATTTCCTTGCTGTCTTGTGTTTCCTCTCACAGGACCAGCATGAAGGCAGCTGACCCCAGCGCTTCAAACAGTCAAAGAAGTGAAGGGTCCAATGATGTTTAGGCTTTGTGTAGTTTGCAAAGCCTGCCAATGTGTGACACTCCAATGCACTCTCAACAAGGCCCAACAAAGTCTTGGGGCAAGGGCTGTCCAAATAGGGTATGCTCTGTAGATAGTCCAAAAGTTGACACCATGCAATGAAAGATCTACACTCCTTGACCATGCAATTGTTGCTCATGTACATGACCTCCAAAAAGTACTGAAGAGGCTTGTAGAGTGTCAACATTTCTGAGGCTGAACACTTGAAGCCCTTATCCTTTCTGTACTTGGTCACCTTTTGTGCATCAAAGAGCTTGGCAATGTCAAAGCTTTGCTGGTTTTTTGGAAGAACCCATAGAGACAACCATTGGCCCAACAAGCTCCAAGCATTGTATCCAGCACTGAAAAGAGCCTCCAAGACCAGATACACTGCATCAACCATGATGCCATTTGAGCACATTGTGTGCATATAGTCATGGCAATACATGCTGGCAGGAAGCAATAGACCATGACCCTGCAAAGTGCTGCTTGACAGAAGGCCATGTGGACTGAAAGATACCCCTGTGGCCTGCTGCCACTGGTTGAACTCCACCTGTGAAAGCACATTGAATCTGTCAGCCATTCTGTTCCAAGAATCAACAATTTCTGCATCGCTAGAGAGCTTGAGCTGGCTGTGCTTGCAAAACTTAAACAAGATTTTGTCTTCAGTTTCATCACCACCAATACCTGTGAGATGAAAAATGTTTGCACAAAGCATGCAGGGCTTGGACCCTACATCTTGTCGACGCATCCAAATAGCTTTGTGTGCAGCACCATCTTGAAGAACCATGGACAATGTAAAGTACAATCGCATGCTGCCTTTGTCACTGGACAAGAGAACTCCTGTCTGTGGAGTGCCTGAAGAAAAGAGTTGCTCCATCAGCAGTCTGAAAATCTGAGACATTCCAGCTGACACCTTGGAAGCTTGCACTGTCCTGATTATACTCAATGTGAACCACAAGTCTTCTTTGCAAAGCATGGTTGTAAATTCAAGAAAGCTAACATAGCAGCACCAGGCCTTGCGGCCAGAACTATTCAAGATGTTCCCTGGATGTATTTCATCACAATATATGCAGAGTCGCCAGGGTTTGCTGATGCTTGAAGGCCTGAGGCTGTGCAGCTTGAGCGTATACTCTGCAAATGCATTCTTTTGGTAAAAGACACCTGCCAATAGAGAAAGGAAGTTGACATAAAAGATCTGCACTCTTTCACCTTCCTTGGCAGATATGGATGATCCTCTCTTGGGGCCTTCTTCCAGATGAGGCTCCACAGAATTGAGCAAGGGCCCATACCTGGACATCCCATCACTTTCCAAAAGAGCATTGTTTTCTTTCCAAATGGCTTGCCTGGTGTGCTGTTGTGGCATGCCATGCTTCTCAATTTCCTGGCAAATACTACTCAATGCACTCTGTGAACAAAATGGCACTGCATTTCTCAGCTCACTGATTTTCCTTTTCTTTGAAGATGAAGGTGCTGCCATGGCAACTTCTCAAGCAAAATGCAAAAGATGAAGCCTCAATAAAACCCCTTCAAAACATAGCCCTTGTGAAAGCTATTCTCCTGCTTTGGCTTGCATGTGTTTGTCATCTAGCTGCTGGACATGAAACTTCAAACCAAAACCATTGAACATACATGAAACTTCACTGCTGGTATAATGTCTCTGCTTCTTTGGCAAGAGCTGCAGTGGAAGAAAGCATATATGGGTGACACCACTGGCTGTTTTGTGTTTATATCATTGAAATGCAAAAAGGAAGCCTGTAAAGGCTGCTATAGGCTTTGTGTATAAGCTGGATTGGGCCTGCAGTGGCCTCATCTTGTGGTGGCTCTTTAGGTTTACTCTCTATCTCACCCCCATCTCTTTTTAATGTCCCTCTCTCTCTATATATATATATCAGCATGACATACATTTTAACCAATTCAAATGTTTCTTGATCTTTGTCATGTTCACTTCAAAGCCTCACAAGTATACAAGCTTTACACAAATAGTCTTGTGGCTTTGAATAGCCTTGTCAAAGGGGTAATCTTGCATGTACTGGCTACTATTGTATGCTATTGGTGGACATGGGTGCCAGCAAGCTAGGCTTGCAAAGCTGATTTGGTTTTGGAAAGGTGAGCTGCATTTGCTTTGTTTTATATGTGTCTTGAGTGTTTGTTTTTTTATTCCTTTGGGGCTTGCAAAAGTTTCAATGTGAACCTGTACTGGCTTTGTGAATTTGAACTTGTGAAAAACTTCAAAGTGAACCTGTACTGGTTGTGTGCATCTTTGAGCTTGTAAAAGCTTCAAGGTGAACCTGTACTGGTTTTGTGTATCTTTGGGCTTGTAAAAGCCTTTGTATGAACCTGTATAGGTTATTTGACCCTGCATAGGCTTCCTCTCCACTTATGCAACAGCAGCTGCAACATTCTTTTTCACAACACTCAGGTGCTAGGCATTGGTTTCCCAATTTGGCCAATAGCCATTGTCCACATAGAAGCAAATTCTATCTACATCATCACCAACTTTTTGTGGGTTTGTTCCTCCTCCAGCCTTGCTGCTCCAACACAAGTCATAGACTGGCATCCACATAGTCCAGCCTGCCATGGAGAGTGGTTTCCATGTATATATTTATACTTAATTTATTCAAGTTCTTTACAGAACATGGAAATGCACATGTAGTAAATACTTGCCTGTAATGGCCCATGCAAGCAATCAACATCACATGAGCCTGCGCAGGCATACAAGCAACATCAACATGAGCCTGCGCAGGCATACAAGCAACATCACATGAGCTTGCGCAGGCATACAAGCACATCAACATGAGCCTGCACAGGCATACAAGCAACATCAACATGAGCCTGCGCAGGCACATACACACAAAATGATAAAGATTGAGAATAGACCTTGGCTTCAGCACCCCAGCCTGGCCACCTTCTGCTTTCCACCACCCACCAGTATTGATCAATACCATTGGCACTCCACTTCTTGAACTCCCCAATGCGCCAAGCCAAATGCCTTTGCAGTGGTGGGCCATCATACCTCAAAGTGGTCATGGCAGCTGCTTCTATTGTGGCTGCTGGCTATAGAGCTTGTAAAAGCTGCTAAACATTGAAGCAGGATGGTGATGCAACAAGGGCAAGCAAATTTGCAATGAACCACTTGACCTTTCAATAGCTATATCTTAGGCCTCTACTGGCTGCAAAAGAAGGTTGTAGAGGTTTTGCAAGTAACATAAACAGCAAATAAAAGGACTCAAGCCTCCACAGGCTGCAACATAAGCTTGTAGAAGCTGTGCAAAGAATCTGAATAGCGCAAAATGACTTAAGCCTCCACAGGCTACAACATAAGCTTGCAGAAGCCTTGCAATCAACATAAGCTTGCAGAAGCTTTGCCTCCTGAAGCTGGCCCCACAACATGTTTCAACCAGACATTGAGCACATAGTGATGGGTGCTGTTGGCCCTGGCTCAGTCTACAAGCTTTGCACCTTGAGCAGGTGTTCAAAGCTAGCCCCACTGCTATCTAAGCAGCACAACCCCAAACTCATCAAGCCAAGTCTGCTAGGCGCCCTTCAACCCATGAAGCTTAGAAAAGTCTTTCCATTCTTCTCTGTTCAACCTCAAGCCCTTAAAGGGCTTGTCCAAGCACAAGTCACAGCCATTTCTGGAGCCTCTGCACCTCAGACATCCTTTTTCATAGCACTGCCACTGGAAGGTGTGGTCGAAGGCTTGCAAGATGGTCTCTTCATAGGCTTTGCTTTCCCTTTTGGCTTTTGCAAATTGGTGCCATTGTTTCTCCCCTTTGACTTTGTTTTCTTTGCCTCTCTGGCCTTGATGAGATCCAAGTTTGCTTGTTCAAAGTCTTCCAAGGTGCGCTTTGAAGTACCACCCTTTGGATCAATGCTCTCATTGTCACCCTGTTTGGTGTCATTCTCATTGGTGCTAGTCTGATCCTCAAGTGCTGCAAGTGGAGCAGCATTGTGTACTGGCAAGGTACCTGGTGATGCCTGGCTGTTGTTTTTCCTATCATCTTCCAAGCCTTGGTGTTGTCTTTGGCATTCTCCAAAGCTTTTGTTCCACCAGACCTCAGGTAAGTGAGGTTGGCTCCATTGCCAAGAATATTAGCTGAGACTTGGTTGAAGCGACCCAGCCAGCTCAAAGAGGTCAGTGACAGACAACTGATGTGTAGTACCAGAAGGCTGTGCATTGGTGACAGGCTGCTGTTTAGCATCCATATCCTTAAGTGTAGCAACAACACACACAAGGTTTTCCTCCAGGAAAGCTACAACACAAAATACAACAAAATTAACTTCAAACACAAAATATGAATATAAAACAAACCAAGAAGCCTTTTTGTTGCCCAATCCTGAAGATCTCACCTTCACATGCTTCATCATAATGGTAGATAGCTCTGGCAAGTCCTTTTTCAATGGCAAGTCATCCTTGTCATAGGTAGCAGAGAAATGTTTTGGGTCTAGCTCATCAGGACTGGCAGGATATGATGCCAAGCTCAAAGCTTCATGTGAAGTTGGTTCTGTGCACCCCTTGAGGCTCTGCAATAGATGCTGACTCAAGCTATAGATGAGGTGCTCACATGGGATTTTCTTTGTTCTCTTCATCTCAAAGTACACAAGTACAGCAGTGGCATGTTTCTTTAGGCTCTCTTTCATTCCTTTCACCCCCATTCTCTTCAGTCTTTTGCTCAGGACCAAGCATCCTTCCCACATAGAACAGGTCTCAAGGGCAGCCATGTCTTGAGAACTCAGGTACAGGTGAAAGGAATTGCATTCCTGACCATGTGATGTCAGCTTACCCACTTGCTGGCTGCCCACAGCTTCCAAGGCCAAGCTATCCAAGGTTTCGGTGACCTCTTTTATCATGCCAGGAGGCAGCTCAACTTGTCCCAAAGCTTCATAGCACTGCACCAAGTCCTGACTTCCCATAGATCCCATCTTTGTAGCTTTGACTTCAATGAAGTGCATAGTTTCTCCTCCAACTCTGGATCCCTGGCCTAGCTGCCACAGCTTGCTGATGGCATGTAGTTCAGATTTCACATCTGAAAGCATCCAAGACATGGCTTTACCAAAGGATGCAAAGCCTCTAAAAGCTAAAGCTTATAAAAGCTTTTGATGCCAAATGGCTTCACCATACAACTCTAAATTATCAAACAAGTATTAAATATATACACTATGTATGTGTGTATAATGATTTTTTAATTTTATGTGATTTGTAGCCAAATGTTTTCACCTCATTTGGTAATCATTTGATACCAAACTATGATTGAATTTATTTTATGTTTTTTGTTAAAAATAGTATTTTTTGTATGTGAATAAAAAACCAAAAAATAAGAGAAAAAATTGAATTCAAAAATTTGAATTCAAATCCAACTAAATTTTTGGATTTGAATTCAAATTTTTGAATTTGAATTCAAATTTTTGAATTCAAATCCCAAATTTTTGAATTTGAATTCAAATTTTTGAATTCAAATCCAAAAAATTTGAATTCAAAATTTTGAATTCAAAAAAACAATAAAAACTCGATAACACATCGACAAGACAAATTCCATAATTGTGTCTAATAAAAAAATATAAATATTTTCAAAACTAATGATTTTCAGTACTAATATTATAAACATATTTTACAACATCAGCCTTCACAGGCACAATATCAGCATTCAAATGCACAACAGCAGCCTTCACAGGCTCAATGATCAACAAGAGCATATAAATGCTGAGCCTACACAACAATGAGCCTGTACAGGCTGCACAGTGCACAACACACTACACTGTTTTTCCACACCAGGCCAGAGGAGGTTGTTAGATGTACTTTTTGTACACTTCAGGTCCCTTCTTCCTATACTTCTCATGAAGCTCTTTGAGCCCATGCTGCAAGGAGTGGTGATCCTGCAGCTTGTCAAAGGCCCTGTCCAGCTCAGCTTCACCGCCAACCTTCCACATGTGCACCAGAGCTGTGGCCTTGTTTTGCCATCCTGAATGCTTCTTGTTCTCTGGGTCCTTAGATAGCATTGTAAACACCTATCAATATGGTTTTGTTTTTGCTATTACAAAATGAACAATTGCAACATTCAATACATCACTGAGCCTCCACAGGGTTCAAAATTGTAGCTACACACATAAACAATACCTCACTGAGCCTCCACAGGCTTCAAACTAATATTATTTACAAACATGAGCCTGCACAGGCATAGATTCTTGTCCTCTAGCACCTGCAAGCCATAGCGCACTGAAACATGTTGAACAACATTGAGCAACTACCACAGCTTGAGCCTGTACAGGCTCAGCTTGAGCCTGTACAGGCTGGTTTGAGCCTACACAGGCTGGCTGGAACCTACACAGGTTTTGCTGTATACAGGCTACCAGTGCTTGTGTTTCAATTCCAAAAAAAACACATGGCCTCAGCTGTAGGATCCTGTGATGCCTGAGTGCATGGTTTGGCCAACTTTGGTCAATAGTGAACATTGTCACACAATGCTGGTTTTCCATTTTCAACTGTCAACATGAGCCTGTACTGGCATTAGCAAACATATCAATGTTGAAGAAGCTGTTAGACTTGCTGCAAACTTCCTCCTATGAAGTAAAGTATTGAGACTGGTGTAACACTGCTGTGTTTTGGTGACTGCCCTGCCTTGCCATGTTCATGGCCATCGCTTTGCTCCTGCTGCTGTGGCTGGTACAGTTGCCCCACACTAAATGCACAATGAGCCTGCAGTGGGCTTCTATAAGGCTTTCAAGAGCTGAAACACCTAACCAAGCTGCAGGCAGGCCTTGTACCATGCCTTCTCTGCCTTCTCTGCTTCCTTGGCAGAATGATAGAATAAAAAGAACACTATGTATGAGCCAACAAAGGTTCACACCAATCACAACAACTACACAGTCTCATGCAAAACAAAGGCATAGCCAAGCAGCCTCCTGTTCCTTCCACTCCAACCACATGGACTCCAGGCTGAACTCAGCAGGCCAGTCCATGGATGCAGCCCTGAAGCCCTGAAGCCCTTAAGCGTTCAAAGGCTACAGAAAACAAACCCCTTAAGATGTGGCCAACCTTCACCTGACACCTGCCTTTTAAGAAACATGAAGCCTGCGCAAGGCTTCAACAAAAACATTCAACATGAGCCTGTAAAGGCACCCAGAATGAGCCTGTAAAGGCATCCATCATAAGCCTACAAACACAAACCAAATGAGCCTGTACAGGCACTCACCACAAGCCTCCAAACACAAACCAACATAAGCCTGCACAGGCTTCAAGTTCAGCTGCAAAAGGACTGTTTTAGACAACAGCAGTGCTCAACATTCAATCCTCCTCACTGACCTTTCTAGCTTTCTTGGCATATTGCCCTGACTTGTTGTATGGTCTTTTGCCCTTGTTGAAGAGAGGATGGGTGTCCTCCATGATGAAATCAAAACACAGCATTCAGAGAGTCCACTTTTAGTGGGATGATCAGGTCACTCTCTTTCCAATTCTTTGGTGTTCTCACTGTGACATAGGCACCATTGAGCTCAATCAGAAACTGTTGCAGGTGCATTGGCAAGGATGTCTTTCTGCTTGCCCTTGGCATCCTCTTGTTCTTCACACTCTTCACCAAAAGGGTTTGGTGCATCACCATCTTCTTTCAATTTGCCCTTGACCTTCTTCCAAATGATCTTCAGCTGTGGGCTGTTGGCCAAGCTTGGGTTTGACAAAGTCTTGAACCGGTCCATGTGCCCCAGGACCAACTTGGCAATGCTGAAGTTGGAAGGCCTGAGCCTCAGCCATTTGCCACCAAACTGGTCTTCATTGATCAGCCCCTTTGGTAGAGCAATGGGTGGTCCATCCCTGTACTTCACAGTGACAACCTCAGAGATCTCCACCATGTTGCACAGCTGGGGTTCTTAAACACCTACATTTGCGCCAATATGTACACACATGGCTGCAAGCTTGGACTGTAGCAAGCGCAGGCAGAAGCAACATGAGCTTGCAAAAGCTGTGCCAACAAAACAGAGCCTGCAGGGGCTGCACCAAGTACACACCAAAACATTAAGCCACACATGAGCTTGCAAAAGCTGTGACAACTGAGCTTGTAGAAGCCTCACCAAGCAACCCAGCTTACCAGAGCTAAACAAGATGCTGCACAACTTGCTGCACAAACCATTTCTCAGCAAGCTGTTGTACCCAGGGTGTCTATACAAGGCCACTTTGCACCAACTTTCCTTTTCTTTGGTGCACTCTCTTT
>CAXIVM010002611.1:0-38740 GCA_964035705.1 Porites rus | reverse complement strand
AAACCTTTGAGTCAAAGCTGCTGATCTCACCGACCCGAGACAAGCTCCAGCGGCGGACCGGAGACCACCGCCGTCTGGACGAGAGGCTCCGCGCTCCGCGCTCGGTCTCGAGTGGTTGGTTAGGAACCGAGGTGCGTTCGCTGCTTTGCAATAGACAGGTTGAACATAGAACAAAGTAGAACGAAGTTGCTGTGACTGTTCAAGTCGGCTGTGACTGTTCCAATCTCGTGACACGACCCTCCATCGGCCAAGCGACACGGAGCGACGATCGGGCAGCGATCGTCCAGCTGTTCCTGAGGCGGTGATCGTCCAGCTTTCTAAGACCGTGAAGACCGGATCCATCGGAACATTGCTAGTAACAAGGGCATCGCTACTAGTCACAAGTGCATTCCTACTATATAGTAGCAAGAAGCTACTCATGTGGGTCAAAACCATTATCCTTGGTTGACCTACTGACGGAGCCTTGCGCGATCCATCGCACTTCCCGTGGTTTATTTCACCTTGTGGTGAGTACCAGGGAGCAACGACTGCAGTGTCTGCTGTACCATGCAACCACTGCAACAATGGGAGATCATCTATCTATGTGAAACCGAAGGTCCGCGCAGCGGAAAAAGGAGCATCTTCCAAGTGTGGTGGGAAAGGTCAAGATGGCTTCTAATTCTGAATGACCCTTGATCGGCGCTGTATCAAGGTCTTGGTGTGAAGAAAGGTAGGCCTTTCGAAGGTTGCGGGCCTCTTCAGGCCATGTGCCCCTCCGAATCCCAAGCACGTGGCGCTGACTGTTCGGCAGAGAACAAAGACAGTGTTTTTGAGCCTTTTTCTGCTTTCTAAACCCGAGAGACCCAAGACGCGGATTCCCCATTCCCCCGTCCTGGCGGATCCACTCGGTGAGGACGTCCACCTTGGCTGGGCACGGTTGGGTCGCAGAATCGGTTGGTCCTGTCCGTGGAATGTCCACCGGTGTCTTCCTGTTGTGTTCCAACAAAGAGAGAGAGAGAGAGAGAGAGAGAGAGATGTTCCCTGAAACCCCATCTGAGACCGTAAACCTCCATTCTGAGAGAGAGAAGTTGAAAACCCTCTTTGGTGGGCCTCAGGTTACTTGGTGGCGGCTGTTTGGGGGGGTTCAGCGCAAGTCCATGCGCAACCCTAGCGGCGCTGCAGAGTAACCCTCTTTGGTGAAAAATGAGGCTGATCCCACTACTCCACTTGTATTGCCATTGGTATTGCTTGTCCAGTGAGTCCTATGACACTTGGTCATTGGGTCGCCCTGAAGAACTGGGCCATGACCCACTGGGCTGGCAGGGTTCATGCCCCTACGCCTGTCGCAAGAATGTGAACTCAAAACTAGAGAAAAGCTCGCGAACGGAGGGTCGAGTGAATGAAGGGTTCGATCAAAGAGCTCAGGGATGAGACGACTCGATTGCGTGAGGATGGCTGAGCGGTTAAACTGAACAACTGATACACAACTTGAACCAAATAACCCATGAATCGGCAGCCAAAGAACTGCAAGTTGATGTCATCAGTGAAGACATCCGGAGTATTTTTGGATCAGTTTGTGTTTCGGACCATTTCCAAAGACCTTGCGTGTTCCAGTTCCTTCTCTTACACGCCCTTTTGCAATCCAAATGTCACACCGGATTCTGCTGGTTTCAATGCATTCACATGCCAGACCCTTTTAAGCAAAGGAACACTATTCAACATTGGCCTCAAAGCTGCCAGATATGACACCTCAAACGCTACGAGAGGAGCCATGTTCGCTAGTAAAAAAATCACTTCTCTTTGGTTATTGCAATCGCACTTCAAACCTCCGTTCCATCGGAGTCGCCTAGTGGCCTGTGCCTGGCTCGTGCCTGGCTTGTGCCAAGACACCATCGGCTCGTTCTTGGCTTGCCGCGCCAATTCCAAACAGCCAATACCTGGAGCTGGGACTTGTCACCCATGAAACTTGAGGTTGGCTTGGCAAATCAAGCACCGGCATTGTCGTTGCTGACCTGTGGCCTCGCCTGGCCCGTCGAGCGAGCTGCCTGCACTGAGGAGGATCTGGGCCATATGTACCATCCTCTGCTCCTGCCAAGTGAGGGCGAAAGAGGATCATCTCTGAAGACTGAAGACCGCCCTCTCAGGCACACAGGCTACAAAAACAGAAATAGCATGGAATCCCCAAGTCCATGCAAAGTCTCCAGTCTCATTCCCAGCCATTCCCAGAATTCTCTCCAGTCCCGTCACTGGCATTCCCTGGCCTTCTGACGCGTGGCCGCCTGCAGGTGACGAAGTCACCAGGTGTGCTCTCTTCACGGGTCTCAAGACTAACTCTTTGAGATCCTGATTAGCCTAGTAAAAAAAATAAATACACAATAATAATAGTAATAGTAACAACAAAAAAAACATATGAAAGAGTTAGACAGTTAGGCGATGAATCGAAACATGTGGAAAGCAAGAAAAAAATCATTCAACAAGGTCGGCCCGAGTCGAAACATGTCAAAATAGAAAACTGATTGACAATTGAAACAAAAAACAGCAAGAATTGAAGCCATTCAAACAAATCAACAAATGCGCGGCTCCAAAATTAGGCCCCCGGAAAACTGCAGCTTGCATATAGTTGCATGCCATGGCTGCTCTGTTTCTTCCTTCCCTTCGGAGCATAGAATATCATGGAATGGTGGTTGATGAATCTAAATCCAATCAAATCTGTATAAATTCTTCTCCTGTAATAAGGTACCCTTTTCTAGGCTCATGGTCTTGAGCCTGCGTGCTTCTCAATGTGTTCTTCAAGGAAAGCGCAAGAACGTGGGAAACCCGAACACCACCTACAGTCCTTAAAAGAGGGATCCATCTTGACCAAGCAGCTTGAAGGTTAAGCCCAAATGACAAAGCGCGAAACTCACGAGAGTTCCTCAAACGGCGGGGCCCGTTTCGGCCGTTCGGGTTTCGACCCGGTGTGATCTCTGAACGCTCAAATGGTCGCAACACGGGAGAGGCTTCCAGAAGAGCCCATCTAGGTTCACTAGCAAGGAGGGCTTTGAGAATGACACTTGTAGCAAAAACACCTGCTATTCATGAAATCTATGCTCGCCACCCCCACAAAGGAATACAAAGGATTCATCTGATGGTAGCAAGTAGCAAGAGATGATTTTGGTCAATCTCGATGCCACGAACACATGTTTCGTCCGCATCTGTGGCAGGAAAGTCCGTGGCAGTTTTATGGATTTTTTGTATGGGGGGAACCCCGATGTGATTGTTGGAAGTAGAACACTTTTGATAGACAAACCCAATTGTAAACTCGGATCACTCAAAGCAATTCTGGCTTGCGAAGCTCCTTCTTGGCCCAGGTCTCCATTTGATGTGTTTTGAAGTTTTTGGCTGTGGAAACACGGCAGCTCAACTCGAAGAAGATTTCTGAGAGTTATACACCCCAAAAAGGACAGTCCTGCAGGCCCCTTTGAGCACAGTGCTTCGTTGCTTTTTGGCCCAACCGCCTCCCCGCCCTCCCCAGTGACACCCAGCAGTGACACCCGGACTCGCCAAGTGTCTGACAAAGGAGAGAGAGGGCCGTATGGCCATTCATATCTTGATCATGTACCGATGCACCAGTCGCCTCGGTCATAGCAAAAGCACCATCTGAGGGCAGAAATAGCAAGGTCTTTCTTTGTGTTGCCAAGCCTGCCTGTTCTTATTGTGATGGAAGAAGTTTTCCCTCAACTATAGGATAAATATTGACAAATAATTAGAAATCATAAGCCATGGCAATTGAGAGGGTTTTCCTTGGCGATCACGACAGCTCGTGCTTCCCAGGAATCCCTGTCGCGAGCGGCTCGTGGCAACGCCCCGTGTCGCGAAGGAGCAGCAGTTCCGTGCGTTCATGAGGGGTGTGGGAACTCCGATGAGGTCTTAACGTGCACGGATGGTACAGTTACAAGGTGTTCCTACTCCAAGCCCTGCTCCGCTGCTCAGTCGCAAATGCACGTCGCGGAAAAAAAAAACAAAGTGGAACACATCCATCCGCCGTTGGTCGGTAGGACACCCCCAAGAACTTGGCAAGCTGCCAGAAGCAGCATCAGAATTTCGGCATTGCAATCCAAACGCACGCAGGCACCTGAATCGGTGGCACGTCTGACGTGCGCGGAGGGACGAATGGTACAGCTGATGCCACCGGTGACCAAATGGGCTGGGCCAGTTGGGGAATCCGATCGCCTTCAAAACAACGTGGCGAAAATGGAAAAGTCGCAAAAAACGGGGCCCGGTTGGAAGGAGATGAGACTTCCAATCCATTCCCAACAACCTTCCCTTCAACCTCTGACACCTCAAGCGGTCCTGGATGCTTTATCCGGGATGCTGAACATCACTGCAAGCTCAAGGTGTCTACTAGGCTGCGCCGTCGCACCTTTTTCTGTGTCGTTTGAGGTTTACTTCAGTCCTCTCTGGCCTTCGGTGCTGGAGCTACTTTGATCTCCACACCGGGGCCGAGACCTGTAACCTACACACAAAGGGAAGAGTCGAGCGATCCACAGTCGCATCGACCGAGAGAAACTCGAAAGAGAGTCTCATAGAGTGGAAGGAAACGTCAAGCGATCAACAGTCGCAATGACGAAAGAGGTAATAAATTCAAGTGAAACTCCCATAGTCAGGCTCACAAGCGGACTATCGGGGAAAGAAAAGGTGAGAAGTGTACGGTCAGACTCACTGGCTGACGATGTACTGGGCGATGTCCCCGGTCACATGGGGGCGTAAATGGGAGTGGTGAGGGGGGCTGATTTTGAGCCAAAAGGCTCTGTACCAGTCGCTGTTCCGTTCATGTTCCTGCGTACAACACGTTGTACTGCTGCAAAACATCACCGCAAGCTCAAGGTGTCTACTAGGCGGCGCCGTCGCACCTTTTTCTCTGTCGTTTGAGGTTTGCTTCAGTCCTCTCTGGCCTTCGGTGCTGGAGCTACGTTGATCTCCACCCGGGGAGCTCTCTCCACCCTGCACCGGGCCGAGACTAAAGAAGCTAGCACCCGGGCACCATCCAGGTGGGCAATTTCAAGATCTACTGTCTTGTTGCTCAAAAGTTTGCGCAACGGGCCATCGGCTATTGGCGCATGGACCCACCCTTTCTGGCGGGCCATCGTGAAGTCTTCACGGGAGATGGGATCAGTAATGTTGCAGTGGCTTGGGACCCACTCGAAATGCGGTCGCCAGTGGCGTGATGCCGCAAACTTCCAAAAGCATTCGAGCAGGAGGTTGACACGCTCATCGGTGCCCCACCCTTTCATCAAGGCTGCGCGCCCTGCCTGGTTGTCGATGAAACTGATCCATTCTTTGGGTAGGATAGGGGCCAGTGCCGCCACCATGATGACCTGAGCGTAGATCTCGAGAAAGTAAATGAATGCCTGGCGGGTGGTGACCTGTCGTAAAATTGTTTGGCTCCAATCACCTCCCAGGCCGTGTCGGCTGTGTGCCAAGTTTCCCCCTTTTGGAAGAAAGCATCAGCGCAAAGGATGGCTGTGCAGTACTGGGGAGGCCTGGCTGGGATTCGTTGATTTCTGCCTGGGCCAGTATGTGAATCATCGTCCGCAGGGCCGCTGCCAACGATGGTGTGATGGCGAAGGCATCGCCTTTGGGACGGCCTCCCATGGCCTTGGCCCGTGTGTAAATGGGTCGGAGGACCGCCTCCGACCTTCCCAAGAAAGTTCATCCTGCCTGCTAGCCGACTGGCCTCCACAGGTGACATGGTACCCTGGGCCTGGATTCTGTGGATGTCTTTGCGGGTTGGGGTTGGCTTCAGCTGGATCTCTTTGCCCTTGACTGCAATCTCCACTCCTAACAGCTCTTGCTGGATGGAGGGTGGTTGTGCCTTGTTGGGTTTCATTCGCAGGCCCAAGATCTCTGATAGGTCAGTGAATGCCTGAAAACCCGACTTGCTATGGGATCCAGGTTCGACCCTCCCAAAATCATCAACGTAGCGCATCGTGCACGTGGTACACTTCACCTGCTTCCACGCGCGGGGCTCGTCGGCTAGCCAAAACTGACTCTGGTTGCCACACCTTGTCAGCCTCCTGGACGAGTTTGTCACCCTCGACCACCAGGGTGTGTTTCGTCTCTTGCTTGGACTTGACCAGTGGATTGGGCTCACCGGTCGAGGTGAAGCTGCGGTGGGTCATGATCTCCCCCAACCCCACTGGGGTGTACATCTTTGTCTTCGTGTGTTCGTGGTGCATCCTGCCAGGGTGGCCTCAGCTCCCAAGAGTTCACGTTCCGGGAACCTCCTGTTGATGTCCTGGATCTCAACGGCTTGGCGAGTGTGCCGACCCGTCCATGCTATTGAGCCCTCCAGCTCACGGAGGTCATGTGTGATCGCAACCTGCATCCGACCGGCTCACGCGGCCGAGACGATCGCCCGAAAAGAGCAAACGCAAACGGAAGGAGGCACAACTGCCATGCCCTGGTTGCCTAGAAACCTGGGCCAACACCCTGTGGGCGACCGACGGTCGGTCGATACGGACGAACGCGGGGCCGGGGGAGAGGCCCGTAAACCGAAAAGGGGGGAAGTCGGACCCTGACAAACGGCCCCGCAGACCAGCGACCCAAAACGAGGGGGGTGGGCCCGATCGGTGGGCGGAACTTCTTTCACTCTCCTCGAAGTGGATCAATCCGAGGCCATGGTGTCTGAGGACGACATCTCCCAAGAGGAGCTCTCGTCAGACTCAGAGCCCGGTTCGGCGCTCAGTTGGAAACATTTTCTTGCAAGGTTGAAAATCCCCTTCCAGGGCTGCCCACCGAAGGTCGGGTCGAGGGTGCCAACATATCCTGGCCGAGGGCCCGAAGACTGGCCTCTTGATGGCCAGGCGGCGCCGCCACCAAAGCGAGCTGAAGCGAGGCACCAGCCCCGTCCCGCACGGCGGGGAAATCGGCCCGAGGTGCGACTGGGGAGCGAACCGTACACCCCATGGGTAGTTCGCACAGTTGCTGCAACTGGGCGGGCAGAAGCCAGCGGCTGTTAGTTCATTGAACGGGTGAGCGATGTCGTGGAGAGACCTGACGCCATGGCACACCAGGTTGGGCGCGAGCACCTGCAGGCTCGTCGTCCGAAGGGCCTCCCATAGGCCGCGCAAACCGCTGTCGTGACTCATCGCTGCGAGAGTCTTGGAGCCGAGGAAAACGGTGGGAACCCGAGCTCGGACGAGCCCTGTGCCTCACATCGAACTGAAGGCGAACAGCGAACCAGCTGCAAAACACAACTCCAAGTGTTTCCACGTCCCGTTCCGGTCGACGACGAATCGAAACCAGCCGAGATCGATCGAGGAGGCCTCGAAGGGGGGGCCTCCGCAAGGTCTCAGTGCAGGCCCCAAAACACACGACCAGCGGACAGCGCAACGTTGTTTGAAAGGCCTAAGAATGGCCAGTCGGACCGGCCCACGTCGGGTCTGGGGGCCGCAAATCATAATGTCCCATTCGTCATCTGACTCGCGATGACCTCTGGCGTGCTGGAATTGGCGCCGATAAACTTCAGCGACGCCTTTAACGAAAGTGCCACTTAAAAGAGGGCAATGAGCACCATCCGTTCCTGGCCGATGTAAAAGCAGCTATACTGGCCGAAACCGCTTCTACTGAAGCTTCGAACCGGAGCCCCTCGTTCTCCGACGGGTTGCACCAGGACCAGCAGTCAGCTAGTTGGGCATGGAGCCCGTCGAGCAAATTCATAATGCTATTGATGATATGCTCATTCTGCGTGGTCACCAACTCGGTGTCGCTCCGACGCCATTGCAGCGTCATGTGGGGACTGGTGAAGGAACGCCCCAACGCCAGCACCAAAGAAGTTTGGAGAGCGTCCATCGTGTCGAGGAAGAGCTGGAACGGCTCGAGCAAGGCCGGCGGTAGGGCGCGCAAGAGGCACAAGCATGCGGCGCACCAAGAGATCACCGCGTTGAGACAGCGAAGAAATGCATCGACTGATGCATCAGCGGTCAAGAGCTTCAGCTCTTTGACCGTCCAGGAGACCAGCGGTCCAGCGTCCTCCATTGCTCTGAGGTGAGCTGGGAAGCCTCCTGATTTTGAGCCGAACAGCTCTGTACCATTCGCTGTTCCGTTCATGTTCCTACGTACAACACGTTGTACTGCAATACAAAGGGAACGTCATGAAGCTGAACACAACCAAAATCAAATCCCGGGCACTGATCCACAACCACCTGTTTGAATGAGGGGATTGCACAGGGTGATGCATTTCATTGAATTTGCGGAGATCCTGATCAGGTCTCTTGTTCTCGGGCAAAGGCTCAGGCCGACATATTTCCTCATACCAGAGCTCGCTGAACAAATGAATTCAGTTTCGCTCAAGCTGGATCCACTCTTTTGTCACATGTGGCCACCCCCCGATGAGATAAAAATTGGAGAATACTTTGGGTCTATCCTATTACCTGTAACAGCGGATGATGATGGTTAGTGCAGGAACCTGACAAAGTCATCCCTCAGTCATGCGTGGTCACTGTTCCAATGCCAAATCACCATGGCAACGCTGTTTCCAAAAAGTCATCCCCCAGTCACCCCAATGGAACGCTGATACCCAATCAAGGTTTGTCACCAAAAAACCGACCCAAAGAGTGCAAAGACCAATGGAACGCTAGTTCTGAAAGGGTGTGGGGTTTGACTGATTTACATCCGCTTCCTGCGTGTCAATCCCAATGGAACGCTGTAGAAAATCTGCCACCAGAATAAGAAACTCATTGCTTCAGCAGGCATTATTAACCCCTTATGAGTTGCCAGTACAGCGTTAAAACACCTTTCGATGAGAGCCCCAGCATACAACCTAAAAGTAGGTCCCTTTCCAACCAACAGAGTTCGCTTGTGTTTGGGAAAAAGAGACGACTTTCCGCAGATCCTTCACCCCAAGGCAGGGTAGCAATGACTCAAAAAAAGTGACGACGTTGTCTTTTGCCTGTAAAGGCCTTGTCCAAAAATAGTGATAATTGTTTACTGACTGTTACAGGTCATGGGGCAGACCCCAAGAATACGGCTCTGTTTACTCTGATCACGCGACGGTCCTGTCACTCGCTGCAGCTCGAGAATCTGGTGTCAGCTCGGACGTTTTCTCGCGCTTCGACCGCTTTTTCGCTTCGACCGACCAAGGGGCAAATGGGCGGTTCATAGTTGTGGTCCACAAAAGGCATCGCTGCGGCACTGGGATCCTGGCGGTGATCCAGTAGGTCGCTCCGTGGTTTGGGGAGGTCTGCACCCACCAAAGAAATCGGACCATAAGTTCAATTGGATGGACATGGAGCGTCGAAAACCCAGAGTGAACACATGTCGGAGATTGCTTCATTTTGCCTGCGTCTCACACAGTGTGGTTTAGACACGGGATGGACTGGGGGGGGTCCCAAACGGACCGGTTCACCTCTTCTTCAACCGAAGGGAACCTGCTGGTCTTCGGACCGGAACCGTTCCACCAGCTTCGACCACGCTTCAACCGGACACGGGCGAACGACCGCATGATTGGCCCCCAACTCTGTCCGACTCAACCTGCTCATAACCTTGCGCCCCAAGTCCGGACATAAGACATAAGTTGTAAACAGTGGATTGATGCTTGGGTGTTTCCGGCCTTTCTCTAAAACAGTGATAAGGTCATGTCGATAATTGTGAAAACCGACTGTTACAGGTCATGGGACAGACCCTGATAATCATCTGATAACCTTAGTGATCAAAGCTCCCAGATCTTCCGAGTTGTCCATGTTCGCCCCAAGTCCACTGGGGCAGTGAGTGAAACATGTGGATTTTCCCCAAATGTCTGCACTGCTGCTTCAAGCGCTGATGCGTAGGGATCAAGCATTTAGGACATTCCTGCGGCATTGAAAATTGAATCTGATGAGGAATAAAGATGGAAACGATGCGTGAAGGCGAGTGAAAGACTTGCATGGCTTCGCTTCTGGTGCGGTGGTGCCTGCCTTCGCCTTCCCAAACACCCAGGCCTTCGGCCCCAAACCCTTCCGATGCGAGGACCGGACCGCACCTCCCGCAGCACGGCACGCACCTGTGGCTGAAGGGAGAAGAAAGGACACCACCCACACCAGACCACACCCCTCGAAATCGTCGGTTCAGAAGAATCTGCAGTTAGGTTCACAGAACCCCTGAACTTTTTGTGCACCGCCTCAACTTGAAGGCATTCTTGGGTTGACGATGAGCGGACAAGTCAAGTACTCATGATGCAAAACCTAACAAAATGCTGCAGGAGAGCTTGTCCACAAACCATGTTTTCCTTTGAAATCCCTAGCTTCGGACTCCTCTTTTTGGCTGAAACATGAAAGAGCTGCGGCGGCAATCTGTCCATGAGTGTTCCCCTGTCCATCCCCACTCCACCAATCACAGGACTGGAATTGTAAACGCTTTGACCATCTGTCACGTGAGAAATAAGCTCCTTCTTTTGCAAAACACAAAGTCAAGATTGGCTAGAAAAGGATGTCTGTGAAAAAAGTTACAGTATCAAATAGGAACACTTATAGAAATCCTCCAGTGTCAATGGACAAACTCTGGTGGACTAACCAGGCTCGGATATCTTCCAACAGAACAATGAATGTCGTGATATTTTTCTTTTCAGGTTGGAGGCTTTCGCTAGTAGGTTTGGAGGCCATCGCTATAAAAAGGTCGGAGGCCATTGCTAGTAGGTTGGAGGCCATTGCTAGTAGGTCGGAGGCCATTGCTAGTAGGTCGGAGGCCATTGTTAGTAGGTCGGGCGGGGCTGGCAGCCGCCCAGCCAAACGACGCGCGCCTGGGCCGGACATCCCATCAGCAAGGCCTTGTGCAAAGGCCTGAGCCGTGTGAAGTGAGACTTGGCCGGAAAAAATGGAGCAGGGAGAACCCCCAAATGTCTGCCTTTTTGGCTGATTTTATGACTGATGGATTGATTAAAGCAGACATTTCTCACAGATGGAATATCCAGGGTCTGCCATGGGGGGTCCCTATCTCAAAGGTTGAAAAACCTTTCTTGAGTACATAAGTCTGACGTCACATCAACTTCTGCCTGCTGAACACTGAAATAGTCTCTAAGATCCTTGAACAACCTTCCAACGTCTTTTCCCCCGTGTCCCCACATCGCCGCGAAGCTCTCTTCTTGAACCCCCCACCTGCCCCAGGTCTCCGCCAAGTGCAACGCCACCGACCCGCTCCCACGGTCCTCTCCCCCTTCCTCGTCCTGCCCATGTCTTCGACTGAGCCGCGTCTCAGGCGCACGTCGGGGAGCCCTCGGCGGCATGGAATACGGCGAGGGCGATCGCCGGGTCGCCTGGGCGTCGACCGAGCTGGTGGGGCACCCGGTGACGTGAAGAAGGGGGGGAAGTCGACCGAGCCCGTTCGGAATGGAGAGGGAGTGGAGATGGCAATGCAACCTACAGTGTTCTTTGCCAATGACCGCTTCATACCCTGAGCGATTTTATATTTCACGGAGCAAAGTGTGAAAATTGATGTCGTCCTGTTCCAAAAATATGTGCTTTTGGTTTTCAGGCTGTTCTCAAACAGCCGGAGGCCACAGGGATACAATTGGAGACGTTCCCAGCAACATTGGAATTCAACGAACTGACGCCAAAAAATCCTGCTGAATCTGTGCGCGGGCTATCGCTGGTACAATCTGAAAGAAAGGCTTTACTAGTTTCCCTCAGAGTCCACAATGACTCATTTCACCCCCAGACCTAGTGGGGTGAATGATGATTGCCCAGTAGAAGAAATTATATACTGGAAGTTCTGGGTTGCAGGGTTTCTTGGGTTTGAGGTTAATCCTTCCTCCATGCGCAGGGTTTCCATGGGTCACGGTGGGTTTTGGGTGTTCCGATGTGATTCCCATCCTTCTCCTGCGCTTGGAAATCAGCACGTTCCACCTAAACTGTTGTCCTCAGACCGTTTCTGGTGAACAAATGGACAAGGCCGCGCCCGGTGTTGCTTTGGGGGCGGACCATCCGCCATTGAATGTGAAGCTTTGCAAAGCTTCAGCCACTAGTTTAACATCGGCTTCTGCGGGCCAGGCTGTATCCTCTGTTCGGACTGCCCATGTAAAAACGAGGCCAAGGGGCATCTGGGCGCCGACAACGGCTGATCAGCCCCCCCAACCACGACTGGGGTGACGACAAACCCTGAGTCAGTTCACGGCAGCATGGTGCCATGAGGCCAAGCGCTGATCCACCGACTTATGAGCTCCTGGAGGTCCAGGAGGTCCAGCCGATGCACTGATCGGCTGAAGAACCATCTCAACCGGCAGTTTTGCGGGGCGGAAGTGTCCTGCTTACCGCCACGGGGCCAAACGTCGCGACGCGTCGCGGCGACGCTGGGACCCTCACCTGGGGGAACCGCGGCGAAACCGGACGAAGCCGGTGCTTCCAAGTCACCGGGGGTGAAGCCGGTGAAGGGGACCTTGGATCTGGTGTTGCCAGTCGCTCGCACCTGGGCAGCCAGGAGGGCGGATGGATGGAGCATCCATGGAAGAAGGCGAGACAGCGAGCCAATGAACTGGACATCTGAACAAGGGGAATTTGTGAACAAGTGTGATCGTCCATCAGTTCGTCTTGAGGAACTCCCTCTGAAGCTTTAGTCAGCTCACCAGTGTCCATCCCCAGCCACAACAGAACTTTGGACACTCGATCGAAACGAGAAAATGTAGCCAAGTGATCTACAGTAAATGAACCTGCGCACCACCAAATCACTCAAGATTCGATTCAATTCCAGGGTCACCAACCCCCACCACAAAAGAACATGGAGTAATATGTCAACCCCCATCCCCAAGCACCTTTCGGGACAGTCCTCACTCCTCACCGTGTTTTATTGGATGCACATGGATGCACCAACCAACTAACCGTGCCACACCGCTTTCATCCCACCCGGCACCGTCCACCGCTCCGCTCCGCTCCGAGCCACTCGCTCGACCGCAGGACACTCGCCTGGTCGCCGGTCCGGGCCGGTCGGTCGGTCGTGACCAGTCATGGTGCGCGACCAGAGAACCTGTGGTAGGAGAGCTTCTAATTGGCACCAAACCGCCAAAGGACTGCGTACCCCACCAAACCGCCGCCGGGTGCCCCAAAACTCGAACTCGAGCCCAAGCCCGAGCCCTCCATCCCCTCCATCCCTGCACAAAGCAAGCTCTTGCTGTTGGATCGTCTCAAACTCGTACTCGTTTGAACGACGGCACTCGTCTCCCAACTCCCCCCACCTGTCGCCCGCGGAGAAGCGCGGGGTTTTCGGCCTCTGGAGTTAGATGGTGAGAACGAGAAGGAGAACACAGTCTTTCAGTGAGAAACACGGTGGTAAACCCGGTTGGGATACGGTCTACAGATTATATATATTCAACAAAAATTGGTATCTGGTGTCTCTATTTGGGTGTCACTGCTTGCACATCTGACATAGAACCCCAGACATTTCACTTATGACCAGAATGCCTGGTTTGATCTTGTTTGTGTTTCTGCGGTTTGCGTTCTGGAAAAGATGTTGTCTGTTCAGAATTGTATGGAACACGTTTAATCCCATGCCAATCGCTGTCTTCTTGGCTCCCTTAGCGAAGTCCAGTTTCTCAAGTTCTACCAAAAAAGGGGCACCAGGGCCACCAGGGAAGGAAAACGTACCTTCTACAGGAAAAAGACACCTCAGGAATCACCAATCCCACAGGATCCCAGCAGGATCCCTTCGTCCTCCGACGTCACCGCCGAGGTCGCCCAGCGAGGTCGCCCTGGATCCCAAAAAAAAGCATCGAATCACCGGCACCTGGAAGAGGTGAGTTACTTGCATCTACAGCTTCATCTACATTCAGTGTGACCAGGTTTTTCCCCGGGCGCAGGGAGGGATCTACTTCCATGGACAACGTGCTGCTTCAGGTCAACAAGCTCCGGTATGTCTACAATCCACTCAGGTTTCATATTTCATATCTGTTCAGCATGTACTTCACATTGAACTGAATGCAGGATGAGAGGATGAACCAAGCTGCAGAATTCAGGTCCATTCAGTGTTGAAAAACCGGTTTCAACCTGTTTCAACCAAATTCCAACCGATGGAATCACCCCCTGTGTCCATCACGGCCAAGCCACCGAATGGCCTCGGATCCGAAAAGCGTCGACGCTCAACCGAGGCTGAACACTCCACACACCTTACGCCTGTGCGTTGCACGAAAACGTGCGTAAAGTGCTTGAAAATGGCCCGGGAATTCAGGGGGGTACAGGATTCCACCGCCAATTCGCACTGCGCATGTTTTTTTCCTTTACGGCTAGTTATCAGCCCAAAGCTTCACTGGTTGTTTCGCTTTGCAGGTCTCGACTAGTTTGTGATTTTAACCATGCCCCAAAATGTTCGTCAACTCGGATACACATTCCGAAATAGGGGCCGTACAATATGATATAATTAATGAAGAATCCAAAAGCACCCACAGCGTCAAACCCCTGTCTGACCACCACATGGGCCTTCTAAGTCACGGACCCCCAGCCTTGCAAAGGAAAACAGAAACATTCGACCGACTCAACAGCCTCAATTTCACCGTTTCACGTCGCCGAGCCACAAGCTAGCATCATCTCCACTCCAATTGGACGTGCGGCTGGGTTCTGTTCAGAAACGATTCTTTCCAAGTTACAGTGTCTTGGGCTGAACATGGAGATGATGACGTCATTTGTGTAGGAAGTCTTGTGTCGTGTGGCACTTTCGTGACATGTTCTTCGAGTCCATGTCTGTTTCGGCAGTAAAGCGCATGTTTGAGCCGAAAAAGGCAGGAAACGCTAACATTCACAGCGAAGCGCCTTAAATATGCTGATTCCGCATGCAAGGGGCGTTTTCAGTTGAGACTAGTTCGATGCAGAAGAGTCGTCGGAGTTCAACACGCGGAAGTTGGCCAAGTCCATTGCTGCTGGCGAGCGAGCGACCAGCCTCAAGGATCCTTTGTGAAGTCTTCCGGTGTTTCCCTAAAAAGTGCCATCGATAAAACGTCGAAAAGCACCCAGTTCAAGTCGCGGCCAACTCGAAGGACCAAGTTTTTCAATTATATGCCCCACATTGTTGTCTTGCACAAAGAGTTAGGGAAGATGGAATTTTCATTGAACTACCTTGTAACTCCCTGTATAGGGACCCGAAATTGCAAAGTGAATGCCAATGTCTTGGAAGGTATGAAACTGTTTCGAAACCTTTATAGGTCTCCAAAACACAGGTTGGGCAGCCAAAACTCAGCCCCCTCTTTCCAAAATGTTTTGCGCAATCAGATTCTTCAGCCTTGCTTCCATTCAGCCGTTGCACGACCAAATTTTCCACGTGAACCAAGGCGTCAGCAGTGTTTTGTTGTTTTTCGGCTCAGGGTGATGAAACAACAGCGCATCTGGCAGTCTTCACGTGCAATTCCGGTCGGTGTTCACAATAGTCGCAAAAGAACCTGAGGGGTTCTTCGACATCGGGATTGCCCCACGGGCGGAATTGATATTGTACAACCACACTACTTGAGGCCTTGAATGTACTTGAGACTTAAAAACACCAGCGTGTTTTTTGTTGTGGAGTAGGAATCAGCTGCTAAAAACAAAGCAACTGGATAGTTTCCACATGCTACAGTTCAGTGCTCGTGCTTTGGCCACGAGGTTCCGCTGAGCAACAGCTCAACCGGAGTGTTTGTGTTCGTACTGATTCCATGCAAGACCCTTCATGCAACGTATATCAACACAGATCTAAAATCATCGCTGCCAAAAGCGCTGGGCCATCGAAGGTGGCAACTCCGGGTTTTGTCTTTGTTGCAGGCTGTCAACGTTCCTCTCAAAGTTGAACGCTTGGCCTTTTGAGTCTCGAACCACTGTGGTCTCGGCATGTACACTGTTCTATTTGTGCGTGTCATGCACACATGAAGTGTATGTGTTAAACTTCGACAGTCCACCATAAAACGTGCTGTTTTCAGCTCACTGCACTGGTTTCTCCACTTTAGCGTTCTATCTGCGTCTGACCTTCTTTTCACTGCACAGCTGCCAAGCTCTACGTCATGAGCTGCTGTGTTTTCCACCATTTTCTGCTGTGTTTTCCACCATTCTACCTTTTTTATGTTTTTTCTTAGTGTGTTTTTTCTAATTTTTTTTTTTGTCTTTTATTGTTTTTTTTCACTGCACTGGTTTCTCCACTTTAGCATTCTATCTGCGTCTGACCTTCTTTTCACTGCACAGCTGCCAAGCTCTACGTCATGAGCTGCTGTGTTTTCCACCATTTTCTGCTGTGTTTTCCACCATTCTACCTTTTTTATGTTTTTTTCTTAGTGTGTTTTTTCTAATTTTGTTTTTTTTTTGGTCTTTTATTGTTTTTTCTTCTGTCTGTTTTTTTATTATTTTTTTTCTTATTTTTTCTTTTTCTTTTGTTTTTTCTTCGTGTTTTTTCTTATTTTTCTTCTTCTTATTGTTTTTTCTTTTTTTCTTCTTATTTTTCTTTTTCTTCTTCTTCTTATGGTTCTTCTTCTTTGGTTTTGTTGCGTCTTCTATTTTTGTTTTTGTTTTGATGTTTTTTCTTCCTCCCCTTCCTCCTCTTCTTCCTCTTCCTCCTCTTCCTCCTCTTCCTCCTCCTCTTCCTCCTCCTCCTCTTCCTCCTCTTCCTCCTCTTCCTCCTCTTCCTCCTCTTCCTCCTCCTCTTCCTCCTCTTCCTCCTCTTCCTCCTCTTCCTCCTCTTCCTCCTCTTCCTCCTCTTCCTCCTCTTCCTCCTCTTCCTCCTCTTCCTCCTCTTCCTCCTCTTCCTCCTCTTCCTCCTCCTCTTCCTCCTCCTCTTCTTTCCTCCTCTTCCTCCTCTTCTTCCTCCTCTTCTTCCTCCTCTTCATCTTCTTCTTCCTCCTCTTCGTCTTCTTCTCCCTCTTCTTCGTCTTCTTCTCACTCTTCTTCGTCTCCCTCTTCTTCTTCTCCCTCTTCTTCTCTCTCTTCTTCTTCCTCTCCCTCCCCCTCTTCTTCTTCCCCTTCTTCTTCTTCTTCTTCCTCTCCCTCCTCTTCTTCCCCTCCCTCCTCTTCTTCCACTCCCTCCTCTTCTTCCTCCCCCTTCTCTTCTTCCTCTCCCTCCTCTTCTTCCTCTCCCTCCTCTTCTTCATCTCCCTCCTCTTCTCCCTCTCCCTCCTCTTCTCCCTCTCCCTCCTCTTCTTCCTCTCCCTCCTCTTCTTCCTCTCCCTCCTCTTCTTCCTCTCCCTCCTCTTCTTCCTCTCCCTCCTCTTCTTCCTCTCCCTCCTCTTCTCCCTCTTCTTCCTCTTCCACCTTTTCACTTTGTGAACCTCCATGCGCAGATTTCGTGGCAGGCGCAGCACTTTGTGAACCTCCATGTGCAGAGTTCGTGGCAGGCGCAGCACTTAGTGAACCTCGATGCGCAGATTGCGTGGCAGGCGCAGCACTTTGTGAACCTCCATGCGCAGATCGTGGCAGGCACAGCACTTTGTGAACCTCCAAGCTTCACAAAGTGCTGCGCCTGCTACGAAATCTGCACATGGAGGTTTACAAAGTGCTGCGCCTGCCACGAAAGTGCTGCACCTGCCACAAAATTTGCACATGGAAGTTCACAAAGTGCTGTGCCTGCCACGAAATCTGCGCATGCGTGTTCACAAAGTGCGCCTGCCACGCAATCTGCACATCGAGGTTCACACAGCGCTGCGCCGCCTGCCACGAAATCTGCACCTCAAGCTTCACAAAGCGCTGTGCCTGGCACGAAATCTGCACATGGAGGTTCACAAAGTGCTACGTCTGCCACGAAATCTGCGCATGGAGGTTCAGAAAGTCCTGCGTCTGCCACGAAATTTGCACGTGGAGGTTCACAGACAAAGTCTGTGCCTGCCACGAAATCTGCGAGCATGACCCAACCATGATCCGACCATGACCTGAGACCGTCTCGGAACCGTCGTTCCGGAGAAGCATGGAGGTTCACAAAGCGCTGTGCCTGCCACGAAATCTGCGCGTGGAGGTTCACAAAGTACTGCGCCTGCCACGCAATCTGCACATCGAGGTTCACAAAGGGCTGTGCCTGCCACGAACTCTACACATGTTTTTTTGCACGGGTGGAGACGCCATGTCCCACAAAATCTCCGTGGCCAGGGCCTCCAACCTATGAGCGACGACCTCCAACCTATGAGCGACGGCCTCCAACCTAAGAGCGTTGGCCTCCAACCTATGAGCGATGGATGGCCTGCGCCCTGATAGCGATGGATGGCCTCCAACCTAAGGGCGATGGCTGGCCTCCAACCTAAGGGCGATGGCTGGCCTCCAACCCAAGGGCGATGGCTGGTCTCCACCCTAAGAGCGATGGCCTCCACCCTGATTGCGATGGATGGCCTCCAACCTAAGGGCGATGGCTGGCCTCCAACCTAAGAGCGGTGGCCTCCACCCTGATAGCGATGGATGGCCTCACCTTAATAGCGATGGCTGGCTCCCAACCTCAGAGCGATGGCCTGCACCCTGATAGCGATGGATGTCCTCACCTTAATAGCGATGGCTGGCTCCCAACCTAAGAGCGATGGCCTGCACCCTGATAGCGATGGATGTCCTCACCTTAATTGCGATGGCTGGCCTCCCAACCTAAGAGCGATGGCCTCCACCCTGATAGCGATGGCTGGCCTCCAACCCAAGGGCGATGGCTGGCCTCCAACCGAAGGGCGATGGCTGGCCTCCAACCTAAGGGCGATGGCTGGCCTCCAACCCTATGAGCGATGGATGGCCTGCACCCTGATAGCGATGGATGGCCTCCAACCTAAGTGTGAAAACACAGTAGCAACGCGCCCTTTTCGGTCCCGCTCCTTGAGCCAAAGTTACAGTCATTTATAGACTGTCTTCAAATGTCCTCTTAGCTTCTTAGAAGCGCATCCACTCTTCTTGAAAGAGTACATGACTGTACCTAGTCATCTCCAAACTACACAAACTGCAACGAAACTACATTAAACAGTCTCTAAAGACATCGTGCTCTACCAAAAGGTTCTCTCAGCAGTTCCTAGCCACAAGTTGCCACTTCAAACATCCTCCTGCTAAGGTGGTCAAAGGTCAAACACAGAAAGGGCACAGACCTCCACTCAGCTCCAACCCCAAGCACTCCAAAAACGAAAATTCCCTAAAGAAGCAAGCACTAGGTGAGCCATACACTGTACACGTGCGCTGTACGCTACTTTTCACACCCCTTCTTGGGTCGCCTAGGGCTACCTGCCTTCTTCTTCTGTCTTCTTCTCTTCTTCTATTCGTTTTGTTGGAGCAACTAAGGATCAGACATCAACTAAGATCCAAACTTCTGCCCTCAAAGGTGATCTCGATGACATCAATCCAGAGGTAAACTCGAGATCAAACCAAGCAAAACTCCAGATCCATCAAAGAATCAACTTCGACCTTCAACCAACACGCATTCAATCAAGGACAAACGTGCAAGAAGGATCTCTCAGAGGTGGGTCATGGAATCTCATGGGTTGATTCCTCATTTCATTGACCCTTTTAAACCTCATCATCGAGATCCTTAAAAGCACAAGGCTTTCAAGGACAACTTACCTGTCAGCTCAGGAAGCAAAAGGTGATCTAGAGTTACCATGCCGTGCAAACCTCTGACCTCAAGACCTGACAAGTTCACAAAGTTGACATCAACTGCAAAAGATGAAAACTCCCAAGGTTACCTAGACCCAAACTTGCAATGAACGTAGTTGCAAACAAGCACAAGTGAACTCGCAAGAAACTCGCTGGAAGCTAAACCTGCGATGAACGAAGCTCCAAGCAACTGCACAAGACATCACAAGAAACTCTCTCTAGATGTTACCTGGTCATGAACTGGGTTCCAACCATCCTGAATCAAGTGAACTCGTCTTGCCACAGCAAACTCAAACTCAAAATCGCAAACCCTTTGCCACACTGCACGTGTCTAATTCCACCTGCCTTTCTGATCTGCCTTTCTCTTTCTGTTTCCTCTCTTTCTCTTGCTTCCTCTTGCTTTCTCTTGCTTCCTCTTGCTTTCTCTTGCTTCCTCTTGCTTTCTCTTGCTTTCTCAGAACTAGATAAAATCTTCAAATAGGAACTCCCCAAGCAACAAGCAAGCAAGACGCGAACAAAATGGCCTCCAAATCATATCTCCATAGATTCAACCTGACATCACACGTTCAAGCATGCCTCAAGCCAAGGTCAAGCCAAGTTCAAGCGTGTGCTGAAAACACAAGGAACAAAGATGACCTCCTTTTTCTTTTTCGTGGTGCAAGCTGCTGGGCCGCGACAAATGGCCTTCTAAAAATCATGCCATTTCTCTGATGGCATCTCGCCTGTCAAAGGCACTACAAGTTAGGATCAGGCTGCCATCCTTTTGGGATAGTCATGACAGATCCATCAGCCAATTTCACTCGCTTGAACCCTGCGGTTACAGGATCCACCTCTTCAGTAGGCGTGCTGGGCGTACCTTCTGAATGAGATCCCGGCCACAAAGGGGGTCGTGGCAAGACCGTTCCCGGAATCCTCGACAAATTCGGAGGTGCCGCTTAGAACGCAGCGGGCACAAATGCAGTTCCAGGAGTCCCCATGGTCATCGGAGCGGGTGGAATTGGCTCAGGTGTCGATGTCTGTTGGGCCATCCGGAGCCCAGGCTGGCGTAGCGCCATTTTCCAATGAGCTCTTTGAGAAGGTTATTGCTTTCCTTCATGGTCGATGTCCCTTCCTTGTAGCTATCGTTGAACGCCGCAAGCCCTTCGTACATGTTCTTCAAAACCTCAAGGGATTTGGTGGTGTTGGCAGTATTCTCACCAATGTTCTTCCCCTGGCTCATCAGTAATTCTTTCACACTCACATTGATGAGCTTGGCGCCGGAGCCACTGATCTGCCAGGAACAATTCTCCATCTGTTTCTGGAGAGCTTTTATTCCAGCCAACATCGGTCCTCCATGCTCACTGTTGACCTTGATGTTGGCCGATAGGGCGAGAAGCCCATCAGCCATGCGCACCAAACTCGTATGTTGTGCATCAAGGCCACTGGATGCTGCCATGGAGGTTGCGGCCTCTTGCACTTTGGATATGACCGTTGCTAGTTGGCCAAATCGATTGACCACCCAAGCCAAGGTATCCAATAAGGCCTCAACTTTGATCTCTCCAGATGGCACTGGCATAGGGTCACTGACGCTGCCAGTCCCCGTGTCAGATCTGTCCTGGGACATGTTCTGCAAGCGCACAAGTTTTTCAAAATAGCTCCATGCAAGTGTGCTTGCACCACCCCTCATATGGAAAAGGCGGGCCTCACAATCTGGCAATTCCTGGCGGAGATCCGCCAAACTCTTGCCAGAAAGGGAAATCAATCCTTCCTCCAAAGGCGCCGAAGGAAAGATATCACTGGCATCTTGTCCTCCACTGGACTCCATACCTGACAGCTCAGTGATCAGCCGCTTCATGAGGTAAATGAATTTCTCCAAATTGGTGGCCCCTGTATGCCACCTCGTGGCCTCACAGCGTAGGTCATTCAGGGCACTCACCTCGAGCAAGGTGGCTGAAATCTCGCTCTGAAACTGACAGTCTGCAAGCTCCTGGAGGCTGACTGTCAACAAGTCACGTCCAGGAAAGTACACCACCGAATCACGTTCAGCAGCTGGTCCACGGGTGCTGGGTGCTGCGGCCATGATTCACAAAAGGTCACAAAGATCAAGAAAGCGTGCGAAAGGCGTGCGATCGTTCGCTCAGACAGCTTGAGACAAAACATCATTAGTTCCTCACACTTGCAACATACACAAAACATGTTCAAACCACAAACCAAGCTTTCAAGATGACTACTAGCAAGACATCAACCGGTCAAGACTCTTCCAACCTCAAACTGCAAACTGGCAAACAAGGCAAACAAAACACATCTGTTCCACACTTCTCACAGCCAAATTCAACTCAAGCTACTATTGCTCTAGTCGTCTCCAACTGCAAAAATGCCAAACTCTCAAAACAAGCAAACCCACAAGACATGCTCAGCAATCAAGTCCCGCTCAAGCAACTATTGCTCTAGGTCCACTCAACTGCAAGCATGAAACACTCAAAAACCTTCTCTGCGCACAGAAAGCTTTCAAGTTCACTCATTTCCTGGCCTCGTTCCAGTCTCCACCGTGGAAGAATTCCTGTCCTTGAAAGAAAACGGCTGCGGGCATCTATCAGTCCACCTTAGACATAGGCAAGCACAAGTGCAAGTAGGAAAAACAGTACGTCGTCTCAATTTCCTTAGGAAAGAGGTAGCTATCCGGAAAGTCGGTCAAGCAAAACTGGATTCCAAGGCTCCTGCTGTCCAAAAACATCTTCACCAAAAACAGCATTTCACACACAAGAAACTTGAAAACAAATGCACAAGACAGCTTTGAGCAATTTCACAGTGAATGCTTCCAATCCAGATTCCAAAATGCACAACTGCACATGCATTCAATTCTGCAAAACTCAAAACACTGCACCACAGAACAGAAGGCTCCTAAATCAACAAGAAACAGTCCTCCTACACCTCCGAACCTAGTCGGACCTCAACGACTGCTCTCGGACACGTCCTTCCACTAAAGTTCTGTCAACGTGACAAAGGTTCCAAATCTCCGTGCTACCAAGACACCACGAAACCAAACTCTTCCAAACAAGTTCGGACACAGACGGACAACAACGGAAACACACAAAACAGATTCAGAAACTCTCCCAAGTCAAAGTGCATCTCGAAAAACTGTTCCGGAAAAAGCACATTCGACAAAGTTCAAACTTCAGCAGGCGCAATGCCCAAAGCTTCCGTCACCTTCCGATCCCCAACGGACGAAAAATGCAAGAAACACGCACGATGAGCATACTCCCCTTCTCGAACTGAACGTTCACCGATCGGAAGTTCGTCGTCATCGGCGTCTCGAGACAAGCCCCTCAACAATGCTGCCTTATCTTCATCCAAACCAGGTACAAGTCCTACAGCATTACAGAGGTTCAGCCACATCTCAATGAGCTTGCAACTCTTCGTGAGACCGTCGGACGGGTTGGAAACACCTTCCCAATGTTCCAAGGTCAAGCGGCGTCGTCGATGGAGGTATTTGACGTAGTGTGCACGCAATTCCATGCGCTTGACACGTCGGAGCAAACCTTCCATGGTCGATATGGAAATCGCCGCTTTCCCATCGTTGTACAGGTGAAGCTTCATGCTGCCGGTGGTCTTGGCTGGCATGCCTATCTCATCAAGAGGAATCCCATCACGAGCTGTCTCGATCAGCATCCCCAGAGCCACAAGTTCTTTGCTAGCCTCCGTGACGGCGATCGCTTCTGCTTCTGCAGACGACAACGCAGGAACCTCTTGTCTCCTACTGAAACACTTCAGGCAACATCCACGCCAAGAAATGACAGCACCAGAAACACTGGTCACATTCCATGAAGCATCACAAAAACCTACAACGACCCCTTCTTCAGTCAAAACGGGTGGTGAGCTAGCAGGCATCTGCTGCACAAAACGCAAATGACCCTTCAACCAACGAAGAAAGCTACGAAGACAAATCTCTGCCGGAACATGGGGCTTCGACTGAAATCGACTCAAAAACCCAACAGGAAAAGCAAGGTCTGCCTGGAGAGCGCTGCCCACGCAAGTTGTCCGAGGACCCTACGGTAGCGCTGGGCTTCCGTGGCGGACAGTTCAGGAGTCCCGAACTTTTTCTCGGCGTCTTTTAGCAGCTCCTCCAGTTTGGGCATGGCTGAACCGGTGGATTCTTTGAGCTTCTCTTCCCATGAAACAAAGATGCCTTCCATGTAGCTTCTGGAAACTCCAAAGTACAGGCATTCCTCGCCGTCATGGCGTCTGTATATGTGCGGCCTAAGAATTCCAGGAGTTCCTCTCTGCCCGGACGGAATACTTCCCGTGCGTTTGATCTTCCAGATGTTCTGAAGTGCACGCAAGAAGTTCTCACCTCCTTCAACGTCATTACTGGCTATAAGCAAGTCGTCAATGTAGACTAGGACCAACAAGAACTGGGCGTCAGTCTTCACTCTGAACAACGTTGATTCAAAGGTCTCGTCTCCGCCCAAGTCACGGATCGTTCTCTGGAGCTCTAAGAACCACAACAATGGAGCCCTTCTCAAGCCATTCATGGCCTTCTTCAGCCACAAAATGACTCGTTGGCCCTTCACAGTGATATTCGGGGGGAGCAAAACCAAATCACAAGCGTCGGCTTCAACAGGCGCATACATGAAGGCTGTCGACACGTCAGCTGTAAGAAGGCTCATGCTTTCCACCACTGAGAAGGCAAGGGCCACTCGGTGAGTCTAAGCTACTTGTAGGGGCAGAGATGCCAGACCGAAAAGCGCTTTCAGCACCAGAGGCGTAATCGCGAACGACCAACCGGGCACGACAAAGGACAGCAGTCTTTTGGGTAAAAACCCACCTCGCTGTGAGGATTTGAACTTCATGTTCAACTGCGATGGTGCGACCCTTCTTCTCAGGATAGGTGTCACCAACTTCCAATGTCTCCAGTTGCACCATTTCTGTGCGAATGCCCTCGACCACCTGGTCATGCGCTATGGGGTGCCCAGTCAATTCATCACACACTCCCTCAGCGATCTGTACATCTATTTGGTTTCCCCCAAACTGAACAGAGATGGACGAACCTTGACCTTCTGCCTCGACGTCACCTCCAACCTCATCACACCTAGAGGCACCTGAGGAGAACTCATTCATTGCTTCGTTCTGGGCATGCTGGATGACTCGATCCAAGACAACATCAAGGTCCATAGGTTCTCCAGCCCCTTCTGGAGCTAAGCTCCCATCTGGCAAAGGAATTTCGACTTCCATGTCTCCATCCCCTTCTTCACCTGGAACCTCCCCACCTGCACCACCTGCATCCTCAAGTGGCCTCTTCACTGACCTCTCCGGATCATGAACTGGTGGCGGAGGAAGAGCTTGTTCGCCACTTCTGGGATCAACATACGCACCCGCAAGCAGAGGAAACAAGACGTTCACGTCATACCATGGTGATTGGTCCCTAACTCTGAAATTGTGACCCTTGATCACTTCCCTCACTCCAGTGGAGTCAACAGAAACCGGCGGGTAAACCAAACAACCACCACCTGTGCTGTACGTGGCCCCCAAATAAGCACCAAGCACCATCCTCTGACCTTGCCACTTCTGTGCATGAACTGGCTTCACAAAACCCATGATCCCAAAAGGAAAGGTTCGTGGTATCTGACCTCCTCTCTTCTCTCTCAGAGATTCCACAGGAGTGCCACCCCACTTGCGCTCACAAAAACCATTGAAAGTCCTGTAGGTGTACCCAACCAGATACCCCATCAATGGTGATTCCAAAGCCAACCTCAGGCCTGAATGAGCTTAGAAGTCGCCGATTGAGAAACTCCGGCGGATGAGCAGTCCTCGCACGTGGGACGTTGCTTTGGCGCCCTTTGTGGAGGACTTTGCTCCCCCACCTACCCCGGGACTGGCCTGGCGTGTCCACTCAGTTGGGCATTTCGGCCCAGCTTACACATCTTGGAGTCCAAGCCAACGAAGTTTCGAGTGTCAGCAGTGGCAGAAGCGGGGGATGCGGTTGCAGCTGACCACCTACTCAGATGGCCACACAACCAGCTCAGCACAAACCCACTGTCCTGAGCATTCCGGGCCATGTGCCCATTCCGTACCACCTTGAATGCACAATAGTTGGCAGAGTCTGCATGCATTGTTTCGCCCACTGACCGTCACTGACCATGGGCGGTACGCTTTCGTTCTGTTCTCAGGCGGCCTGCCAAGACCCTTGGCACTGCGGCTCGACAATGGACACATCGCCTCGCTAGCCTTCAGCTTGGCTGTTGCCCTCAGATCAGGCAGATCCACTCGAGCAGTTGCAGGAGTCTCTGGGGCAGGCAAAACGAGATCTCTCACTTTTTTGCTTGCCTGGCTGGCTCTTACTGCCCATCCACAAAGAAAACCCTGCGGGTGGAGCTATCGCTAAATATTCACCGAATCGGATCATTTTGTCGACCAGTTGGCAGGGCTGCGAGCCAGTGAGGCTCCATACATCCCAGGCTGTCACGTCGTCATGGTCACCATCAGAAAAGGCAGACCCATTCGACTCTGAACACGCATGGAAAATGTTGACCTCCTCATTCGCGAAGAGGCACAGCAAGACATGGACCTGAAATCAGCTTTCGCACCCGCAGTCCTCCCACAGCTTCTGGGGAGGCCCACTTTGGCGACCCTGGAACCCACTGCGTTTTTGGCGCTTGGTTTTGGGGCCGTCAATGGACAAGATTTTCGCACGCGTCGTGATCCGCTTGGCCGCTTCACATTGTTCCTGATCAGTCAGCTGGTCTCTGGAAGCCGGGTGTCCCTGACGCAGGGCTGCGCAGGACCAGCTGGAGTGGAAACTGCAGGGAGAGAGCACGGGTCCTGCAATCACGCTGTGGGAGAATAGAATTATTTATAGAATAAAACAAGTTTGCAGGACCACTATGCCGACTTGCTTTTGGATACTAGTGGTCTCCAGTCCGACCTGCTTGTGGTGGAAGCGAGGGCCCGTGGGCCATTTTTTTGGGCAAGTGCCACAAAGAAGTGGACAATTATCGATTGGAAAGTTAACGTGTCAAAACCTGCACCAATACACGGTGAACACCAATCTCCGGCCCAATGGCCACACACGCGCATATTCCCCGGGAAAACAAAACTTGTTCTCCAACCGAGGTCCTCTACCCAAACCTACAACCAAGAACCAAACAACATCTAACAGACTTACACAAAGCCAACCTTTTCACGTTCACCCAAACCAACAAACGACAAGCAACCGACCAACCAAAAAGAATGGTTGAGCGCGAAGTACACTTGGAATGCCTTGGCGCAAGTGTGGAGCGCCCCGTTTGAAGAAGCGCCGGGACTACAATGTTTAAGGTTGCGTTTCGTGGCTTTCCGTTGGTCTTTGTGTTTTCTTGGAAGTTCCTTACTCCGATCCAATTAAAACTTTGTAAAACGCAAACGGGGTGTCGGTACCGCGCATTGTAATAGAGGGCCCGAGCGGTACCGAAGCGGTACCGCGCATTGTAATAGAGGGCCCGAGCGGTACCGAGGCGGCGCCGCGCATTGTAATGGAGGGCCCGAGCGGTACCGAGGCGGTACCGCACATTGTAATAGAGGGCCCGAGCGGTGCCGAGGCGGTACCGCGCATTGTAATGGAGGGCCGAGCGGTACCGAGGCGGTACCGCGCATTGTAACAGAGGGCCCGAGCGGTACCGAGGCGGTACCGCGCATTGTAACAAAGGGCCCGAGCCGTAATGAAGTGGTACCGAGGTGGTATCGCGCACTGTAATAGACGGTCCGACCCAACCCAGATTGTAACCGCAAAAACCTTTGTAGTGCGTTGCAAGGGAAAGTTTGAGCGACGCTAAGATGGAACCGGGACCCGGGCGGAAGCCTGGCGTAGCTTGCAACCATCAAGGACGCGAGCTCAAAACCTCAACAATATCTTTTCAAAACCCCATCCTTCACAACATGCATCAAACAACGACGTCAAATAAAACGAAACAAGGTTTCCTTGCCATAGTGAACGACCAGAGATGGCTCCTGTAAACATACGCAAACATGACAGGCTCCACGGCGCCAAACCTTCGCTTAACATCTCCCCACCCTTCTTTCCTCTCACCCAAAATTAAGACAGACCACAAAATACGAAGAATGGGTTCACAACGTTTGGTCTCAGGGCGCCAGGTCGACTCACGGCGGATGTCCACCACAAGCTTTGTAGCAAACAAACATGCACCAAGCGCGCAAGGCTGCAATCAAACTGCTGAAAAAAGCAGCTGACCATTGATCCGTAGGCTTGATTGCTTTCGATCAAGAACATCATACAGGCCAAACGCTTTTCTCCCCATCAATTCTCAACCCTCACAGGTTTTCCAAACTTTTTGCTCCTTCAAGGGATCGAAAAAAGTGATTTTTCTGGACACCAGTTTGGGGTCCAAAAACCCTAGCAAAAACCGATCCCGCCACAGAGGGCCTCCCCAGTTCAAGAACATGTGTGGCCATCAATGTTCGCAGGGTGTGGAGAACAAGTGCCTGCGGCGCTGCAAAACCATGGAAAAGCAGCGGCATGGAAAACTTCTATCGCGTACGTGCAGAAACAACCGAAACTCTTGCTATTTTTCGCCCGGCGACTAAAATGTTGCCGACAAAACGGCCCCCGTTTTGGGGTCCAGAAACGGACCCCAAAATGGAGGCCACTCATTCAGTCTCAATTTGATTTGCTTGTGTCCGGACGACTTGGCCCCCGTTTTGGGGTCCGTTTCTGGACCCCAAAACGGGGGCCGTTTGTCGGCAAAATTTTTGCCGCCGGGCGAAAGATAGTGCAAGTGTCGATTGTTTCCGCAGGTACGCGACAGAAGTTTTGCATACCGCTGGGCCACTGGGTTCCCATGGTTTTGCAGCGCCGCCAGCAATTGTTCTCCACGCCCTGCGAACGTTCATGCCCACACATGTTCTTGAACTGGGGAGGCCCACTTTGGCGACCCTGGAACCCACTGCGTTTTTGGCGCTTGGTTTTGGGGCCGTCAATGGACAAGATTTTCGCACGCGTCGTGATCCGCTTGGCCGCTTCACATTGTTCCTGATCAGTCAGCTGGTCTCTGGAAGCCGGGTGTCCCTGACGCAGGGCTGCGCAGGACCAGCTGGAGTGGAAACTGCAGGGAGAGAGCACGGTCCTGCAATCACGCTGTGGGAGAATAGAATTGTTTTTGGAATGAAACAAGTTTGCAGGACTATGCCGACTTGCTTTTGGACACTAGTGGTCTCCAGTCCGACCTGCTTGTGGTGGAAGCGAGGGCCCGTGGGCCATTTTTTTGGGCAAGTGCCACAAAGAAGTGGACAATTGTCGATTGGAAAGTTAACGTGTCAAAACCTGCGCCAATACACCGTGAACACCAATCTCCGGCCCAATGGCCACACACGCGCATATTCCCCTGGAAAACAAAACTTTTTCTCCAACCGAGGTCCTCTACCCAAACCTACAACCAAGAACCAAACAACATCAAACAGACTTGCACAAAGCCAACCTTTTCACGTTCACCCAAACCAACAAACGACAAGCAACCGACCAACCAAAAAGAATGGTTGAGCGCGAAGTACACTTGGAATGCCTTGGCGCAAGTGTGGAGCGCCCCGTTTGAAGAAGCGCCGGAACTACAATGTTAAGGTTGCGTTTCGTGGCTTTCCGTTGGTCTTGTGTTTTCTTGGAAGTTCCTTGCTCCGATCCAATTAAAACTTTGTAAAAACGCAAACGGGGTGTCGGTACCGCGCATTGTAATAGAGGGCCCGAGCGGTACCGAAGCGGTACGGAGGCGGCACCGCGCATTGTAATGGAGGGCCCGAGCGAAAACAAACAGTAGCTGTTGTTGCCCATGGCCCTCCCTTTCATTGTTGGCCCTCATCAGTGCTCCCTCACTCAGGGCCCAGATGGGCGCCCTCAAGTTGAGGTTGTCTTGCGCATAAGGCTACCACTGGCGGAGTTTTTCGATGCTCTCCTCCTTACACTTGCAGAACAGCACCCCCTATTTCCACAGGGCGGCGCGAGCTTGACAGAATAGCTTGATAGCTCTTCTCTTGTATCACACCAGCCGACTCGACTCTTGACCTAGCCTGCACACATCGGTGTGAAGACAAACTGCAAGTCGAACTAGCCATGCAGGCGCATCCAGAACCGTTGTTCCTGGCAGATGATGGTACATATGTTGATGTCACTGATTTTGTTCGTTTTGAACTCGACCATCAGGACATTCGATATGGGGTCTTAGACCTCATTGTAACCTTCGTCTATCGGGGGAGGAGAGAGCGGTGCTACTTACTTCATTTCTTCCCGGTTGATGCAGTCAAAGAAAACGTACACACTCCTTTCCCCGAATGGACGGAGGGGTTTGAATTTCCGCCAGCACTGCTCAAACTTCGGGCAGTCATTGATGATGCTATTATCCCGCTCTATCATCAGGGCTGTATTGCAATCAACACCAGGGGGGCCACAATCTATGGAACAAAGCGAACTAGGCTTCGCAGGATGATTTTGCACATACAGCATCACGAAAGCCACCTCCTCACTGTGCTGGCAGAAGCGGTGAGCGCTAGGCCCATTGCAGAGAACGTAGACCCCTTTGACATCTTCCTGCAGACACGCCCCTTTTCAGCCTCCCTTCCTCGGCGAGTAGGCTTTTGGTCCACTACCGACAGACAACAACAGCATGTCCTTCGAGTAGACACGCAACTAACTGCGCAACCGCCCCCACAGCGTCACACAGACCGTACGCACCACCAGATCGAATCAGCCCTGCGTGCAAGAGTTTGCTGCATGCATTGGTACAGGAAATTGAACAAACAGTGGACTCTTTGCCTCATGATGTGCAGGGTGCGCTACTGGCCTCACGCAGATGCCTGGTGGGTCCCCAAGACGAGAGGACTGACATACTGTGGATCTGTGCTGATGCTACTACTGGCCTTCATAAAGTTCCATACTATTGGGCAGGGGTCTTTGTCCTAGAGGCAGCGCGTTTCCTGTATCCTGCACAGCATTTTGCACTCATTGACAATGACTGTGCGCCAATTACGCTATTTGAGGTGCAAGACCTACTGCAGCTGGCACATCAGCAGCACCGATGGGCTGATCTCATAGGGTATGCACGCTCCGAATCTAGCCCTAGTGCTGGGATAGGCACGCTGCTTTTTACAGAAGCGCACTTAGAGTATAATGCAGGTTTGGTCATATCGATCGGCAATCGCAACAAGCACAGTCCGCTGGAACATGACACGTCTGCCCGGACCCTGGCAAAGAGCCTCCAGGCGGGTCGACTTGCTCTCGTTTCAAGAGCCAGATCACCTGTCAATCCGAGCGACACTGTCATGAGCGGCACCTTGTTTACCCCCTTTGTTGGGATAGCGATGCAGTCCGCCCTTGACCTCTGTATGGTTTGGTCCTTATACGGCCTTTACATGTGTAAGCACTTTTGGCCCATGCCTATCCCTAGCCCGGAGGAGTCTAGTCCTGGAAGTCCAATCAAGTGGCCACGGCAATCCCATCCCAGGGCGCTCACCCCAGAAGGAAGAGAGCGAACCCCCTGGGTTACCAGCTGGGCACGAGCCACTTTCGAACAGGGCATGCTATCAGTGCTCCCGATGCTAACAGGGCCATGCACAGTTGCGTCGCTGCCAGGAGAACACCTTTTCCAGGCCAGTGCATTGCCGCGCAACCGAATGCGACCTGCCATATTTCATGCCTTTGGCAAGGCCAAAATTGGAGCACAGACAGCTCTACGCGAACTGGAGCAGCAGGGTTGGGAAACGCTGCCGATGGCTATACTCGGTATGCCCAACCTACCCCCTGCATGGACCGTTGAGACTTGGAAACCTGTCGGTGGTTGCAAGTTTACAGGCTACTCCTCTGGGGTAACTGGAAACAGCGCATTGCGCTTCTGCCTGTTAGTAAAGTGGCGAGCAATTCGTAAACAAGCGACAGAGCTCTTTCCGGAACAAAGGCAGGAGGACAGCCTTAGCTGTCTTCCTGCAGAGGACGGAGATGCAGAGGTGGAGTCAGTCTCCACACCCTCGTCCGACAATTCTGCCAAAAGAGCAGACCGACTCACTAAGGCAATTGAAGGTGACTCGAAGCAGGGTAGTCAGGCACCTGACTCTAGATCATGCACTCCCTGTCCGCAACAGCTATCTCCTTCCCTCTTTGTTCCTTGGAGTCAAGTCGCTAAGCTAAGAGGGGTAGTTGCAGTCCACAAGGACATAGAAGCAAGTCCGTATGAGCAATTGCGAGCTGCGCTGGCACAGCCCAAGTGTCTTGTCCCTGGAGAAAAAGAGCAATTTCTTCAAGCCAATCACGATTTGTTGTGTCACCTTCGAGGCTCATTCATGCCCTTGGAAGGTATCGCACCGCAAGTTTTCGAAGCCATCTCTCACCACCAGCAGGATGAATTCGTCTGGGTCACAGTCCTATGGATGGTCGCCCAACTCAACGAATATTGGATGGGACGCAA
Source organism: Porites rus (assembly GCA_964035705.1). Taxonomy (NCBI): domain Eukaryota; kingdom Metazoa; phylum Cnidaria; class Anthozoa; order Scleractinia; family Poritidae; genus Porites; species Porites rus. The sequence goes on along the minus strand of CAXIVM010002611.1, from coordinate 6,855 downwards.
CTTCCCGCCACTGCCGTCAGTATTCCAAATCAACTGCGGAGGGCTGGGGGGAGGTGCCCTTGAAGGGGAAGTCCCCCCGCACTTCCATTGCATGTGCCCTCCCGTGGGAGAAAGTCAAGTCTATGGGCCGTCACTCTCCCCGGCAGATGTCCTCAACGATCAGGAGTGGGGGGTTGCCTATGGCTGGTCGACCGGAGTGCATGAAGTTGCCACCCTCTTTGCGCTCATACAGAACCCGTGCCAGAAATGGGAAGACCTTGGGTATGGCAAGGCAGCCGTAATTTATCAACGCACGCAACTGGTGCTGAAAGCAGCGAGGCTTCTCCCTGCTCACCGACGGTTGCCGCACCAAGCCTTCCTCAGTGGCCTGTGGTGGAAACTGCTCTCGCTGCAGCCACTACGACTCCTTGCCTACTTGCCAGGGCTGGGGTGTCTGCGACCGGATGTGCAAGAAGACCCCATTCACTTCACAGTGAATGGTTTCAGTGCAGGACGCTACACTGGAGCAGTGATTGCCTTAGCAATTCGTTGCCTCTGGCCAGCCAGTCAGACCACAGCGCGCCTAGGTGCCATTGCAATGCCTAAGAGTGTATTCGCAGCCTTGGTTGCCACTGCAGAACCTGACAAACGCAACTACTATCTTGTCCATGCTGCTGAAGATTGTCTGTGCGACTGGAAGCCGACAGAGGAGGAGCTTGGTATGTTGCAACGATCCCTGCACATCACGTATGTAACAGAATCTGCAAGGTGGATGGGCAAGCATAAACATAGTTACTGGCACTGGCTTCAGTGCCAGCTCCCTGCAGGCCAGGTCAGTCTTACAACGCTAAAACTCACACACCCAGAGGTGGTTCCTCGCCGGGACCGAATAGCTGCCCCCATGCGCTTGGCCTCCTGGATTCGCTTTGAAACAGTAATGACCAGCGATGATTGGGAAGGTGCCATTAGCTTGTTGGTGTCCAACCTCCACCGATCTGACCAAGAATTGCTAGTGCTTCTACAGAGTTGTGTCGCGGGGCAGCAAATTGACTCCATGGAAAAAGCACATGCGCTACTGCTGAAAAACTTTCGGGTTGGCAGAGGTAATCAAAGTGCGTGTGCTCAATGGCTGACATAAATGGCCCGAGACCTTTTAGCACCAATCCCATTCCGAGAGGTGTTTGTCATCCTAGCCCTGTTCCTCCCGCAACTCACATTTGTTGATGAGGCTGCTACAAAGAAAGAGCTGTGGAGCAGTCCCACTGTCCGCAAGTTTGGCTTAGTTGTGGATGTCACTCCAACAGCTACGGGGTTACAAGGTATGCATGAATATCGTATAGCCTTTCCGGCGTGGTCACAGTCGGCCATCTTCTGCCCTGCACACTTCCAAAGCTGTAATTATGAGCAACTTGCTAGCAGCCCCTCAAGCACAGTTCATATGGGTTCACAGGCGGGGAAGGCTTATCGACTAGTTCTGGAGGAGCACGGCAAGTGCTATCAGTCTTAGCACTCTTGCTTGCCTTTGCGACTCCTTCTCGGAAACGCAAAGGGGATGAGGCGCCCAGTGAAAAGCTACGCCGCTTGAGCAGCCCTAGGCACTGGGACGTCGCCTTAGTGCCGTTCCCGGAAGAGTTTGCGCCGTTGCCCACGTCAGCTGAGACTGGCCTGGCGTGCTCTGCTCCATGGGCTTTCCCGCCCAGCCTCTGCGTGTTGGAATCTAGAGCAACGCGGATCCGAGTTTTGGCCATCGCGGAAGCAGGTGACACCGTCACTGCAGATCACCTCTTGCAAATGGCCAGCTTAGCGGCAGAGCATAAGCCCACTGTGCTGGGAATTCCCGGCCAAGTGCCCATTCCGTATCAGTTAGAGAGCACAGTAGTCCTACTGCAGAGTCTGCATGCCCTCTTCCAGCTGCTGACCTCTGGCAGCGCAATGCAACACTGTCCCCAAGCTGCCAGCTTCGCTGTGGCACTAGGCACCGCCGCCCGACATGACAACGGGCACATAGTGTCGATGGCTGCCAGCCTCGCGCTTGCTCTCCGATCTGGCAGATCTACCCTTGCAGTAGCGGGAGTCTTTGGTGCAGGCAAGACCCGATCCCTGACCTTTCTACTCGCCTGGCTGGCTCTTACCACGCACCTTAAGATCGCAGTAGTACACAAGGAGAATCCGGCAGGCCGGGCAATCACCAAGTTACTCACAGCCTTTGACCTTGGACCAGATCACCAGAGATACTTCGTACGGCCAGTCAGCAGAGAAGAGGCAGAAACCAACATAGCCTGCACTGACTATGACTTGAGGGCAAGCGACGCGGCATCATACATCCCTGGCTGCCATGTAGTAATTGTCACAACTGGACTCGTCTGGGATCAGAAAGGGCAGACTCATTCAACGCTCAACACCCATATGGAAAATGTAGACCTACTTATCAGTGAAGAGGCACAGCAGGATATGGACCTCAAATCTGCATTTGCGCCAACAGTCCCCCGACAGCCCTTCTTTCGTCTGCTGCTGGGTGACCCCAAGCAGAGCCCAGGTGGAGTGGCCGATGGACAGAGAGCTCATCGCACACTCCTACTCAAAGCACCCCTTGGGCTACGAGCCCCCACTACCTGGTACATGCCGCATGAAATACCAGGGGTCTGCCACATGCTCCTCCGGCACAGTCGAGGCTTTGGCCTTGGCGACCTCGAAGAAACGGCTAAAGTAGTGGGTCACAGGCCACTGGGGAGCAGCTGGTTTCGCCCGGAGAAGGTCAAAGCCACATCTCCTTTTGCCTGTCAGCTACAGTCCACCTACAAAGATCTCTCCAGAGTGGACCTGGACCTCCCGGAAGGACTGTTGGTAGGTCTAGGATATGCAGCCACCAGCCCAGACAGCCCACTCGACTTCCGCCAGGCGCAAACTGCGGCTGAGAGATCGGGAGTCGCAAACCCACACTGCTGGAGTTTAATGTTGCCGACGAGTGCAAGGGTTGCCCAGGAAGTGTATGAGCCGTTGATAGGTATTCAGTATCCCATGTTGTGCAGCCGAATGGGAGACACCTGGCAAATAGGTACCACCTCCATTCGAGAGGATCACAAGATTGCCTCAGGCTTACGATTCATCCACTGGTGCCATGCATCGCCCAATGTGCAAGCAAAACAAAATCCCAAAAATGACCCCACAGTTCGGGTGTATCAGCATATCGAAGACCAACTTACCAGAGCAGGCTCTGAAGCTGATGACATCTTGGCCCTCACAACCACCCGAGAAGGGGCCACGAATCTACGCAATTATTTCTCCATTGCCGGTAAGAAGGCGAATGCAGAGACTGCAGTCAAGGTAGCAGGCGCCACGGCCAAGCATTGCATCGTCATTCATGGGGATTCAACCTTTCTCAGTGGCGAAGGACGCAACCTAGACTATGACCAGGAGTGCTTCACACGAGCGAATGTAGCATACAGCCGAGCCACCGACCTTACCATCCTGGCATGTCCATTAAATATGCAAGGGATGCCTGGGGCCCTGCAAGTCCTAGCAGCCCTTCTGCATGGTGTCCAGACGATACATACCTATGACAGTAACAAAGAGCCCAACATCGTAGGCTCCCTGGACCTTACAGTCACACAAGTTGAGCAGGCCACGACCTTTTTCCAACAGGCGCTCCTGCCTCACCCTATGTGGTGTGGCCCCCTGCCGGTCTGTCTCGTAGAACACCATCACGGTAAGGTTAGGCGCTTACGCCTCGTCTTAGCCACAATTACGCATCTAACCAAAGCGGAAATTAACAGCCTCGTCGAAGGGCCCTACCTGCCTGGTGGCACTGTTTTGCATGACCTCGTCTATGGATATGCAGCAGATGCCTCGATGGAGCCAGAGTGGCTGGTCATAACAGATGGGCAGCAGCCAGGACATTGGCGACTCCTCCACAACAGCTCGGGCCCAGGGCGACGATGCAGCGTAGGAAGCTCCCTACGCTATCAACCGACGCCGAGCATGCGCGAGCAGCGTAGTGCACAGGATTATGCTTTCGAAGCTCTGCACCGTGTGTACTTCTATGATGCATGGAGAGCGCAGCCGGTCTTGGATGCCATAGGCTCTGATCTCATCCTGCCATCGCGACCAGGCCTTTTAGTGCATGGCTGCTACTGGCCTCGGCAAAGTCTGCCGCCTGATGTCCTCTCTGTCTCTGATCGCGACCCAGACAACGAGGAACATGAAGCTCAAGAAGGACATATGCCATCCTCTCCTGCAGAGACAGATGATGCAATGGCTGAGGAAGCCACACAAGACGTCGTCCTGGTCCACAGCTCCCCATCTGAGTCGCCCACTATCCCGAGCACAGAGCAACCAGAGGACGATGATGCCCACATGGAAGATAATGATAGTGCCAGCAGCTCTTCCACAGAAGCGGGTGATTGCCTTAGCAATCGTCCTGTTTCTCCTGTTGCACGTCCCGCGCAAGAGGACATGCGGGCGGCAGGCGATGATGCAAGGAGTGCGATACCCCCACAGAACGTGAACCATCCCAGTGATAGCCCCGGGTCGCACTTCTCTGAGTCCCCAATCAAGCGAAGACCAGGGCCTAAGGCTCATACTGGGCGAGCGCAACCAAAGAAGTCACGCAAATCACTTGCCTCAACATCCAGGCAACCGCTCGACAGCGTTCCAGAACATGCGCAACCGCCGGCCACGCTAAATGATCTAGCCAGTCGAAGCGCTCAAAGGCAGGAGACCCCAGCTTGCAGAAACCCAGAGACGCCACCTAACTGCCCTGGCTCAGCGCAAGAGCGCCCACAAGCCATGACAGAAATTGATATTGTCAGTGATCAAGAGCAAGCAGAGCGCGGAGGCGCAGCCGCCACTGATCTCCAGCTGGAATCCGAACAGAGAGCCATGCAGATTTGTACGACTATCAAAAGGCAGCGGGAACCACCAGAGAAGCTCACGGGCAAAAGGTGCCGCTCCCCTCAATACAGATCTACAGCGACCTGCCTAGAGAATGGCCGATGGCGAGGCTTGCTGTCTCCAGCAAGCAAATCAACCGCCTTGTCCGCACGTTCCTCTGGAGGAGAGTGACTGAACAAGCACTCCATGGCTCCTCGTTTATAGACATTCCAGATCAGATCAACCAGGCCTACATCGGCGATCTTCTCCTCATCAGTGAAGCCTTCGCTGCCCCTCTGTCTAATCTCTTTGCTTTCGTAAAAATGGGCATCCAGCATGCCCTTTCATTACACAGAAGCAGCTCGCTCTCTATGCGAACCCTCGTTTCTGGCAATATGGCCTCCTAGCTTTCATTGCGAGGTGCTGCTCCTTTGACAATCAACACAGAGATCAGGGTACAGGAGCAGCCCAAACTGGGGAAGGAAAATCGCAGACCACAAAAGAAAAAGATGTAGATGCCCTCACCTTCATGCGCACTGTCATCATGTCCTTTGTCAGGGGGATGGAGTATGGAGAACAAACGCTACCTACCAATGACCTTTTTGTTTATCTACCAGTCCAGATCCTGCCTGACCTGGTCACAGCCATGGAGCAACAGGGCTTCAAGCCAGCAGAGGTGAAGGGGGGCTCTGGATATCGGCCAAAAGAAGAGGGGGCTGAAGACAACCCATTGATCGTAGTGGGAGTGCACACCAAAGACAGTGTTTATGATCGATACCCCCGCATGCCGACTACTTCCTGGGCCGAAAGAGCGTACTCTAGTGGAGCCCTTGACCCGTCTTTGGGACAAGCCTTCGCTTTCCCCTCCCTGTTGCAACTGCGAATGCGCATTGAAGTCCCCGGGTGGAGAGATCTGGCAACAGCCAGAAATCCCACAGCTGATCTGCCAGCAGAAGAAGACTCTGCCTCAGACGACACCGGGTCAGCAGAACGGTCGCCACGACTTGCTCTCCCAGTGCCGGTGGGAATGGCAGAAACGCAGGCAGACGAAGCAGACGAAGCCACAGAGGACGAGGCCATGAGCGCTGAACCCAGCTATGCCTTTGCCAAGGGGTATGGAAGGTTTGGCAAGGCTACACTAGACTAGCAACGGCGCTAGGCAATTTCGAGCAAGGGGACATCGGCGCAGAAAGCGCAGTGGTAGCACAATGGCTGACCTCCGGGCTCAGAATTGCCATGTCCCACAGGGTGGAACCTGATATCCACCCGTTTCAGCTTGACTAAGGTCCCTAGTTCTGTCCTCAGTGAGTACTACTGCAAAGGATATCCTTTCACTCCGAAGATGGCAGATCGTCCTTACAACCAATATGGCACGATTCACTACTCCGAAGATAAATGGGATCAGCTCTGCGGGTGGCTCACTGGGAACCCCACGTTCAGGCTCCAACTCGCGAGCCATAAGCAGGCACTTAGGGATCACATGGGCTACAGTCAGGAAACCACCGATCCAAGTAACAAAGCCCGCCGCACTGACCCCCCTAAGGAAGCAGGAAGTTCCTCAACTGCAGCAGGGTCTTCCTGGCACAGCAAGCCTCCCCCCCCGCCTTCACCCTCAGGGTGGTCCTACGGGTGGTGGCAGTAGTGTAGTCCTCATCAGGAGTCTCCCCACACAACAACAGCCTCCGTGTCGCGCAACCTCCGCCATGAGATGGGTGACCTTAGTCACCTTCTCTATTGGGGCTTAGTTGCCACTATGGCCTTGCAAAGGACACACCTCCTGTACCACAGTTGTTTGGCTCAAGCAAACCAAGCACCTACATGGCAATGCCGCCCCCCCAAGATCGCTATGAGGTTAACCTCGAGTTGGTTGCCGTAGCTGGCACGGAATATGCGATGCAAGCAAACCTCGCCCATTATGAAGATGGGCAGAGCTGGAAGACGACATTCTTTGCTTTCTGCCTACAGTCTCTGACTTAGAGGTATTTGGGTGTGAATTGGAACTGCTCG